>JNBS01000020.1:0-16411 GCA_002081575.1 Thraustotheca clavata | reverse complement strand
TTACCACTCTTTCAACTTCTTCAAGAACGCTATGCCTACGCTCTATCTCGAGACCCTTCATTCCGCAATGTACAATTCTTTTTGACTATGTTAATGACTCATGATTTACGTAGTTTATGAGCATCATTGCTCAAAAGTACTTTGGGGTACAACCACCACAATCTGCGCTGAGCTCCCTCATGAACATGTTTGGTGGTGGCATGTAAAGATGTCATTTCAGGCATTATCTAATCAACTCAGTCATACTCCTTTACAACCTTTTTTCTCGCTTGTTTTTCCAGTTCTTCCAACTGAATCAATGTTAATGACTTGATCGGCATAATCTTTGGTTTACAAAGTACTTCAGTAAGATTTCCTCGTTCGGAGTACACCAGTCCCGCTTTCGGTAGTACTTCTTGCAGCATATCTCTCTTCTACAATCCAAATCAGCATTCTAAGCATTCTTCCTCTTCTACATTCATCATTTGAGTCAAAAGTAACAATGATGAATCTTTCTAAAGATCACAACGACCATTCCCAGCTTCTATCATTCTTCTATAGCAACAATCAACTTTCTTAATGAAATGTGACCTCATCGACGGCACGTTAGATCATGGTAAACATCTAATATGTGCTTTTGAGAGGTCGCGTCGCTATTAGCACAATTGATAGTGATACGACCGACGAATAATCCAGTCGTACCATAGTATAAGTGCTAAGTCTCAATACTTTCACTAAATATGTATGGTTCTGATCTAGGAAGTGTAAAACTTAACAGTCTACCTTTCCACTCTCATCAGTCCCAGTTCAGCTCAATAGGTAAACTCAGAACGAGTTACCACGAGAGCCGATCGTTCCTATTCCACGCTAGTAACAGAACGATGGCACGTAATAATCCTTCGTTCCTGACAAAAGCGTGGCGGCATTCAATAGATTAGTTCGACTTGAGCACTGTGTGGTAAATTTTACAATGAGATCACTGGTCAGCAGTGTACAATGTATTTTTATTCCGCCAACCATACATTTTAAATGAAATAATATTATAATTATAATCCCTTCACTTAGGTACGCTCCTGCAATAAAGTACCTTTTTGACATGTTTCGTGCAAACTACTTGCGGTCCAAGCTGTTGAAACGAAGCTTTAATGCTCGCTGTGCAAAGTCTACCAAGGCTAATGTGAATAAAGAAGCAGTAGCTGCAGTGGTGGAAGAGAAATCTGCAGGAATGGATCCGTATGTGCGAGATATTGGTTTTTACATCATCACAGCAGTGAGTTTGCTTGGTGGTGTAGCATACTACAAGAACTTGACGGAAGATGCATCCCCGGTAAAGATTGATTCATAGAATGTAAGATTGACTGTGTGTAGGCAACAGTCGCGTTCTTACAAGCAAAGCACTCAGCTATTCGTAATAAAGTTGTCATTGACATTACTGGGCTTCCAACAGATATTAAGATGCTACCAGTGAGTTTAGATTGCATGAATACTGGTATTAACAAGTGTATTTCATAGGATTCTGTTGAAAATGGATCAAAGATTTATTCAGGAAAGATTGCTCTTCGTGGTGAAAAGTAAGTATTTCGAGATGATATTGCCTCAATGATTTGTGACTAGAGGTTCTGCCGAAGTTAAATATGTTGCCGATACGAGTGAGAAGGATGACAATGGAAAATACAAGCTTCTTTTGCTTGATTTGATATCTACGGATGATAAACCTGTGTCTTTGTTAAAACCACAACGTAAAGCAGAGTTGACACCAACAGACCAAGAAGCTATTAAAGAACAACGTGTCGATGAGTTAAAGGCACTTGTATCTAAACTTGCATTACCGGTAGCTCTACTTGACACATTCTGTATTAACTCAATGGGATTCTAGGCATTGTTTTGCTTTGGTGTTGGATGCACCGTAGGGTATTTCATTCTTCGTATTCTCAAGAACCGTCCATCTTACATCATTCAGGTGAACAACACGCTAATTATCAACCTTAAACATTACAATTAGTTGGGCTTGGATCAAGTGAATCAAGTACCTCGAGTAAAGGAATTTCTTGGGCATCCAGTAAAGACCAACAAAAACACTTACGTTGGTTCGATTACCGATACCTTTGCCAAGTTTGAATCCGTGTGCAAAGGTCCAAAAGGTGAATTTTCAACTCAATTTCCAAGACTAAAGAAATCTCGACATTAGGTGAAGGAACCATGTATGTACAAGCAATTCGACCAAAGACTTCTGATGGAGTGTGGGAATTCACTCATTTGTCCATGGGAATCAAAGGCCGAGCAAAGAAAATCACAATTCTTGGTCCCAACACAGGGAAAAAGTAGACAAAATGCATATAATGTATGATCCGTATCTGTCCTTGAAAGGAATTCTAGCCTTACAAAGTCATCAAAAGACAATTTATCGCTCTAGGCTCATTAAGTTAATCGCTAAAGACATCTCTCGTCATTGCGTTCACTTTGCAGCCATCACATTCGAAAATGGAAAATGAAAGTGCGCTTTTACTGGTTAAAAAGGAAAGAACTTTTAACCAATAAGAAACTCGTAGCTGAAAAAGATCTCATTTTTGAATTGGACAGAAGATGCGCATGCTGATGGTAATTGTAATGGCCATGGGCTTCTCTTTAAAAGAAGCAATGGGAGAAATGGATGTAAGCGAAACTTTGTCGGATATCGCAATGTTTGAGAGAGAATACCCAGAGATTGCTGCTGCGCATGCTGAAATGGAGCGAATGATGCTAGAAGAGTTTGCATTAGCAGAGAAAGCTATGCGAGATGCTGATGCACGATTTCTTCAAAGAACAGCAAACAAACCTTTAGACCATATCGATATTGATGCACAACAAATTCATGATGATACATGTACTGGCACAGGTGGAAATGAAGAATGTTTACCACCGAATGAAGTACCTAAGGAAAGCATTAATGCTGGTATCTCGAATGACAAAGAAAAGGAAAATATCAATGCTGATATTGTAAATGACAAAAGAAATGCTCTGGAGCAAGATAAGAATTATGAATTGTATCAACGTTATATGAACGATCGACAACAACAGCATTCACATCATGACACACCAGAGAATCATCAACGACGATATGCAAGCTATGGATATGATGACGAATATGAATATGTACAAGAAGAAAGCCTAGAAGTGGATTCAGACGATGAATATTCCCCTTCTCAAGAACAGCGCCATAAGCAAGCAACACAGAGAGGACTAAGCTCGGATGAAATTGAAGAACGCATCAAAGAACAAGTTCGAGCCCAACTCATGGAAGCTAGAGAAGCGTATGCTCAAATGCAATGGGGTCCAAATGAGGTGGTAGCTTCATCAGCAGTGTGTTTGCCTTATCCATTACACAATATGTGTGATTTTAACATAATTGCTGGTGTTCTCTGGACAACTTTGGTTGTCTTCGTAGTACTTGCAGTGGCGCGTAGAAATCCTTCTGCTCCAGCAAAGAAAGTAAAAACGAAGTAGATTACAACATTTAAATGCAAACATGATTATGCTTGATGAGCTTGTAGCTGTTCTTTACGCCAAGAAGCATGTTGTAAATGCATTTGCTGAAGATGCGTGGCTGCTTCGTTAAGATGATTTTGAGTTTCTTCTTGTAATTTCTTTCTCTTTTCACGCATTCGCTCCATGGATCTTTCAACAATGGCACTCTTTGTCTATAAGAGCATTCATAATAACTCTTCAAGCTTTTATTACCACATCCAACGTCTCGTTTAACGTTTTAACTCTAGCAGTGTGGAGATGGCTCATAGCTTCCTTTTTCTTCTTGACTTCATCTCGGGACTCTTGTTCTTCAAGCTCTAATGCAAATGAACAAAGTTATGACAATATTGTTGATACTGTGTTCTTCCATTAGTTCAGCATGGCGATCACTGTGAAGATGAGTAGGACTCAAACGAGCAGGATCATTACGTCGATATCCATCGCATTGCTATCACAAGTTAACAATGCTTTTAAAAGATCAAGTACAAGTAAATTGGGTAAATGATCAAAGCAAATCTGTGCATAGTTATCTCTTGAGTCAGCCCATGGATTACCAGTAACACGAAGTACAAGTAAAGATTGTGGTAGTTCATCTATCAAATGCATAAATAAAGCATTTAAATTCAATATACCCAAATCCAATTCTTCAATTTGGTTGTATGATACATCAAGAAATTTGAGCTAATGTAGAAACCATCAATCCTGTATTCAACAAGGAAATCTTACATGAGGTAAACGATTAATGTTTTCAATCTAAATACAAAATTAAGCATTCAACCTCAAATTTATTCTTACTCTAGTAATTCGATTGTGTGCAAGTGCTAAAAAGCTCAAATTCAAATGGAATTCCAAATTTTCAATCACCGCAATCAAATTCTACGACACAAATATTATCAATTGAGTACAAAGTCTATATACATGTTGTAAATAGAGTTCGCGAATATGTGTGAATGCATCAAGATTTTCAATCTTTGATACATTAAGCCAATCTAACCTTAACACACTTCTTTTGAGCAAATTTTCGACTCTACAAATCAAAAATTTTACAGACAAATCAGGCCAATATAAATACACACTCATCGTCATTATCTTGATCAATTAAAGCTTCATCTTTAGCCATACTCATTGCTTTACGAATGACTTGCATCGTAAGGCGCTTTGTATCCATTTGTGACCTTTCTGCCCGATCTTGTTATGTCTTTTCATTGGCTACTGTTCACTTCTTTGATTGGTTGAACAAGAGATGACACACCATATGTCAGAGGTGAGCGGCACTTTTTAATATGCAGCGATGTGCCGCTAAAGAAGAAATGGAGAGTTTGGATTACGGTAAGAATTATGTGATTTTACGGCCTCTAGAAGATTAATTTGTATAGATATGTTTGAAAGTATTGTAAACAAGTCGGGTATGAGGATTTTCTGCGAAGAAATGGTGAATTTTGACTAGGATTTGGCTACAAATATCGCGATGGAAGAGAAAAGAATCGATCGATTGTAGTACGATGGATCTTAACGCTAGTTGCGGGATTGATTACAGCATTGGCTGGGATCATTCTTCTCTTATGTACACAAACACTTGCCCATGTAAAGAGGACCTTGATTGAACATTATATTACGGCTGGCCCACCGACGTTAGTGTTCGGTGTTCTCATGGGGTTTAACGTTGTACTTGTATTAATTGCGACGTCATTAACAATATTTGGTGAACCTGTTGCTGCTGGCTCAGGTTTGGTAGTGGATTTATGAAAAGATACTTGAGAAGCAATGTAGGAATATCGGAAATTAAGTCGATGCTCAATGGAGTTAAAATTCCCCGAATGCTAAGATTTCGGACACTCTGCTGCAAGCTATTGGGAACTATATGTGCTGTCTCTGGTGGTCTTCCAGTGGGCAAAGAAGGACCCATGATTCATAGGTTCATTTTGCCCCAAAGACTACTATAATTTATTATGGTGCATGTAGTGGTTCCATTATTGCGGCAGGCATTTCTCAAGGCAAGTCATCAACGTGGGGCTATGATACCAGGTGCAATAAGCTTTTATTTAAAATATCTAATTGCTCTATAGCTTTACCTATTTTGCTGGCTTTCGCAATGATAGAGAAAAGAGAGATTTCTTGTCTTGTGGTGCAGCTGCTGGTGTAGCTGCTGCTTTTGGTTCACCCATTGGTGGAGTGTTATTTGTACTAGAAGAAGGTAGCTATCGCCAAGTATTTTGTAGTGAATCTTCTTAGGTGCCTCATTCTGGAACCAAACATTGACATGGCGAACTCTTTTCTGCGCCATGGTGTCTACATTTACACTAGCATTTTTCATATCGGGCATGAGTGAGACTGCTGGACATTCTTGGGGAACTCTTGGTTCACAGGCTGGTACATTTACGTTTGGACCATTTAACTTGTCAACTTACCAAGTGTGGGAAATTCCAATATTCATTTTAATGGGCGTTGGTGGTGGAATGCAAGGTGCATTTTTTAATGCACTCAATACCCGCCTAGCGAGGTATAATTCATATTCTTAAGTGTATCTAACTCAATGTAGATTTCGAGCTCGTTGGATTCAAACAAAGTGTGTTTGGTTGCTTGAAGCTATTATCATATCATGTTCAGTGACGGTCATGGCTTTCTGGGTCAGCTTTACATTTGGTTCATGCCATCCAGCTCCAAAGGGGCCAAAAGATAATGTTATATCAATTAATTCATGGTGGAATTGGTGGTCTAAAGAAGAACCTCTTAACGATATCATTCCCGACGATGAAGACAGCTATCCATACCGCCATGATCTTGTCCGATTTTACTGTCCACCAGATTATTACAATGACCTCGCTTCCCTCCTCTTGGCTCCAGGGGAAACAGCGATTCGACATCTCTTTCATGCTTCCCCAGAGACTTTTGATATGAACAACTTAGTCCTCTTTTGGGTGCTATCACTTATTTCTTCATGCTGGACCTACGGTCTTAAGCTTCCAAGTGGTCTATTTATCCCCGCTCTACTCACAGGAGCTGCTTATGGGCGGCTTTGGACTCGTATCATAAATGCAGTCACTTCATATTTGCATGCTAAGACCATTGATCCACGTGTATATGGGCTCATTGGCAGTGCTGCAATGCTTGGTGGAGTCACTCGAATGACCATTTCACTGACTGTAATTCTGCTTGAATGCACAGGTACTATTTTACAAAGATTCATTCATGGTAATTCATTGTAGGCAACATTGAGTATGGATTGCCATTGATTGTGACTCTCTTTTCAGCTCGATGGGTTGGTAATTATTTCAATCATGGTATTTATGACATTCATATTCACCTTCGTCGAATTCCATTTCTTGATTGGGATCCTCCAGTACAAGGTTCACAGCTTCGTGTAAAGCACGTAATGACCCGCCATCCAAAATACCTCCGAACTGTTGAACGAGCTGGTACACTCTCTTCTATGAATAATCTTAGAGCAATTGTAGGCACAATATATGATTTGCTTTGTAATACTACCCACAATGGATTCCCTGTCATAGTAGAAGACCCAACATTCGGGTCCAAATTCTTTGCGGGTATGATTTTACGCAAGCAGCTTGATGTACTTTTATCCCGGCATGATTTCTCTTTTACTAAGCCCACACCGTTCTCAAGGCATCCTCGAAAAAGCAATACTACTGAACAAGGAGAAGGTTTTTGTTTGAGCTATCGAGATATGGAAGCAAATTATCCACATTATCCTCATCCTACTTCAGTTGCTGCTCCAAATGGTCAATCATATACTTTAAATGACACGGAACGTGAAGCATGGGTTGATTTGACGCCTTATATGAATCAAACCCCATTTGTGATTCAAGAAGAGGCTCCATTTACAAGAGCATATCGACTCTTTCGAAGCTCTGGGTTACGTCATTTAATTGTTGTGAATCGACACAATAATGTTCGTGGGATATTAACCCGAAGAGAGTTGGAAGAAGATCATTGTGCTCGGTGCTGGCGACTGAGCAGACGATTGAAAGGCTTTGATCAGAGTTCCGATACGATTGATGAAGAGGGAGACACATATAATTACTCGACCAAACCAGTTTGGCGAGCTCCTCGTATTCTTAAAAGACACATTGATCGTGCAGACCAAGTACGACGAGTTCTTTCAAGTATGCAAAAACCATTATTAAGTGATTCAACCGAAGAAAATGAAGGATACGATGAAGATGAGGAAGATGCTAAAGTCTAAGGTAATTAGAGAATTCAATATCATCCGAATTCGTACAGCATGCAACGTTCTTGTACCATTACACATTAAAAATGAACCGAAGAAATCGGGAGCAGATATCATTTTGGCGACGTGGTGTATTCATGAAATCAACTTCATTTGGGGCAACTTGGAGCTCTCTTGATACAATTGGAGTTGGAATTTTAGGGTTTGTGTTGCCTTGAACCACAGGTGTATCAGCATCCATCTCTGATACCAAACAACGTTTAACTCCAATCATGACTGAACCTGCTAAAGTAGCACCCGATTCACTTAGAGCTTTTTCAGCCTGCAGCCTTGTACGATATCGAACATAAAGCCAATTGCCACGTCCATAGCGATACTGCGTGACCTACAGCACTAAACTTCAGCTTTTAAATGCATAGGAATCATACATCGCCCATCGATTGAAAATGTTTCAAAATGGCTTCCATATCAACAGCAGCAAACCCAAACACTGTAACCCAATATTGTTCATCATTTCCCCATTCCTGAGCTTGTAAACTAGGAAATGAGAATGGACTGTGAGTTGATTCTGTAGTTGTTTCAATGGGTTTTTGTAATCGAGCCGACAATGAGCCAAAAAGCGATGCCTACACACAATAGTCTCCTTGCATTATACAAGTATATACCGTTGGAATCGTTGTTGTTGGGATTTCTGATGTAGTAGGAGCATTTCGCCTGCGTAGAGACTGGTATTGATGATCGAGTCCATTGCCTTCCCATGGGGTTTGATAGTTTTGTAGTGGCATATATGCAAGCGTTGACTTGACAGGGCTGCTCGTGTCTTCTTCCGATGCTTTATCATGCACCAAATGTCCACTAGGTGCTAGGAAGTACGCTGGCATCATATCGGCATCAGTGCTATTCATAATAAGCTCATCAAGCATTGGCATGGACACCTGCTCATGGCGGCAGCAATCGGTGGACAAAAACTGGTTTTCCTTTCAAATATCATACCTTTCACAAGATATATAATGAAGACTTTATATGTTATTTATTATGAGAGTGTAAATGATACACTGTATTTTTGATAGTAAAATTGGGAGGAAATATATTTTTTGGCCTTTCTTTTGTCCAGCTCTGTATTTTGTTGAATAATCAAAAAAAAAAATGATTTTGAAGTGGAGATAAGCAGCATTGCTGTGTTTTTTGATAGATTATTATCTAGAGTCTCTATTTAGTAGGGTTGAAATGAAAGATTCCATTGAGGGAGCAATGTTATCAACGTTGAATCTAAATCGTATTGACAGGAAAAATGAAATCGCTCTGTATAACCCTTTTTATGCGAGATTTCAATAGGATTTGGATCGATATGAAAGAAACATAGAGGATTGTTCTTTTGGATAGAGGGCTCTTTTGGTTTGCAAGTAGATTGAAGAAATTGTGCATGTATGGATAAAAATGGATATGTCATAGGATATCCAAAAAAGTTTAAAAGATTGTATTTGTGTTGTATGTTTTCCGACGTTGAGTAATTTTCAACGTACAGCGACAATAAAGAACCAGTATGGTGGTTTATCTACTGAAGTTAATCGACATTGAGTAATAATAAAATTTGTACAACAATAATAGATTCTAGATGAATCTAATGGTAAAAAAAAAACCCAAGTTCTTAACTAAGTCAACACATCAAAGTTATATAATCATTGTGAGAAAGCCTAGTCATTTGAGATTAGTAATAAGCAACCCATGGACTTTCATAATCTTGTGTTATGTCATGTGCAACTATATCATTCAAAAGATACGATTTCCCTTCCGTGCACATAGTGTTTACAACACGAGGTATTTTATTAAAACTTCAACTAAATACTACGACTCAATATGTATAGTGTTTGTATTTTATTCTCAATATTAAATTACGATTTGCAATCAAATTTTTTAAATTCAATGTATCACAGCATTGGATATGGTCTTCATTTACAGATAAATTATCGCAAACAGTATTATTCCAAACTTTGTGCATTCTTGGGTGAGAAGGTCATGTATATTGTGTGATGATCTAATAATGTTCATTTTTTATTTATCATAAATTTTTACCTATGAGCAAATGTACTTAGTGATCACGAATTGCTATGTGTGGTTTTTTGTGCGATAACAAGTCAACTCAATGTACATATTATCATCAAAACTCAATGGTGTCTTTTTTCCGACGACTACGTACCGCGCATAACAATATGTTGCTCCAAACCAGTATGTCAATGAATGTCTTATACGTATGTTTCGATGCATGCGCAGTTGAGATGTAGTCTTTCTTTTCAATCTGGTTTTACCATTTAAACTTAATATGTATTGTGTCCTTTCTTTTAGTAGTGGGAGCGGTCATGAACACTAGTAATTTTATTGCTTGTTCAATGCCACCCTTTAATATTGGGACACCTTACGATCAACACCAACGTGTACGTAAATGCGTCATGATACTTTTGATCTGCAAACGAAGGTTTAAACAAGATCCTTGGTGCTGGACATTTCAGTGGGAAGTAAGGAAGGAATGAACTTCTTGCCGCAAAAAATGTAATTAAATGAGAACAGACGTCCATAAGGTTGAAAAAAGTTTTAGATGTTGATAATCAATCTCTTTTTTCAATATCAACAAGTAAATGACATGATTCATATACTTATAAAACAAAGTAGAAAACATTTTGCTTTTCAACCAAGCTATATATAATATTAGAGATGAAAAGTGTATTCTTTGTCTAATCCCACTAAATCAGACTTTAGGATGCTTAATGGATGGTAGCGTGCAGGCTTCAAAAAGTAAGAACTGACGCGGCAGTGTGCAAAGCAAATGGAAATAACATTCCTCGACATCCTTCAAGTCCGATTAAATTATTATCCCACTATATACATTGACAGAATCTTGTCCCTGAAAGCTTGATCATTCACAAATTCCCTCCATGGTTGTCACGTGTACATTTAACGATTGTGAAAACCCTACAATTCCTGGCTCAGTCAAATGTGCTTTTCACAAAAATCGTCGACAATGCAAATCTAAGGGATGCAATAACCAAGTGTATGCACGCAATTTATGTGTTCGCCATGGAGGCAAAAAACAATGTCATTATGAAGGCTGTCAATCATATGCACGTGGTGGTGACTATTGTATTCAACATGGCGGAATAGTTATTAAGCGATTTTGTATTATTGAAGGCTGTACAAAACAAGCCCATGCAAAACAATTATGTGTTCGTCATGGTGGCGGTCGTTTATGTCGTACTGCTGGTTGTCACCACCATGCACGGGAAGGTGGGCATTGTCATAAACACAACAAAAACATTAAAAAAAATGAAGATACGATCCCCACACCAGTACAACCAAAAGCTTGCTTATCTCGTGCTAGCTTGCCAACTCCAGAATTACCAATGCTTGAAATGCCCAAATGGGTAGTGGTGTCGCCTTCAGATATTTTATGGACAATGCAACCAGAGTTACTCGATCTCTCATTCACCAGCTTGCTCGCACCACCCACAATGATGCTGGTGAACGTGTGTTCCCCAACAGCACCCTTTGAATTTGATGCTCATAATTTGAGTTCACTCATGCCATTACCTGAAGAACCAACTACAACTCCACCTGCACAAACTTCAGCAGACCCCTTGCTTAGTGATGTATTGCAATACAGTGAAGATTTGACCAACGATATTAGTGATCTATTTGAAGATGGTTTGCTAGCTGCATGATATAGCTATAGGAATGAAATACTATGTAATCTAGTAAGTAGACTTTTTTTGCGATTTTCACAACGTACGGACGACAAAACAACTGAAGTAGCTACATCTGAGTGAGGCGGGGATTGTGCAGTAGTACATAAAAACAAAGTTGCATTTAGTTGCATGTTAATTGATAAAGATTGATAATGCAGTTTGTCTTGTTTGGGTGGCAATTTCGTCAATACTTAAACCAAGTTGATCAGCTAACTTTCCAGCTGCTACTGGTAAAAAAGATGATTCATTCAAACCTTCTCTTGTGTCAAAAGGTTGTTGATCAGGAGCATCCGTCTCAACAAGCAATCTGTCGATAGGAATTAATTGTAGCATCTTGAGTGTCTTTGTAGTTGGGTTCATACATTGCTTGGCAGTGACAGAAAAGTAAACGTTTGATAGTTTAGCAAACGCAGGAACCAATTCAGCTGCACCAGCAAATGAATGCAATACAACTGGCCGAGTTAATGGAATTTCATTGAGGATGGCAAGCAATTTCCCATACGCACCAACACAATGAATAATTGCAGTTCTTTTTAAATCGACTGCAAGTTGCAGTTGATCGCGAAAACACTGCTCTTGCAATTGCATTGGAACGATGACACCTCGTTTACTTTTGCACAGCCCGATTTCTCCAACCTAAAAATCCATTAGTATTTTTTAAAAAAAGTATCGATTTGCATTTGCTGATGGATGTGATCTTAATAATGCTTCTAATTCCACCAGGTACGAAGAAGTCGCGTCAGCAGCATACCAAGGATGAATCCCAAATGCAGGAAGGATTTGAATCTCATGTGATTCGAGTTGACTAGCCAATTCCGGGTATTTCGCCCATTCATTTTGGTTGCAAGAGCAAGTACCTATAGCTACTATTCCAGCAGCAAAAGAACGCTCTAAAACCTTATCAAGTATTCCTGTAAATCGCCCATCCTGAAGGTGGCAATGAGCATCCACCCATCTCAACATATTGACGTAATTCAAATGTGACAAAAATACGCCGACGTAAATGAGTTTGCTAATGATCTACCACCACGTTATATATCTGAGCCCCTGAGAAGCACACCACGTTATATCTCTGAGTCCATTTCCATTCAAGTAAACATTGTCTATGTAGCAGAATGTTGAATATCAACTCGCCCATTTCTTGAGCTCTGATTTTTGGTGTTGATCGTAACCATTCTCCCTAATGATACAATTGTGATGATAGACTATCCCTTTACAGATGAGAACGTAGGCATTTGGTGAAGTACAATTGTAGCAGGATAAGTATGTTGTCCATATAGTTATGTCTAAAGTTAGATCAACCAAATCAGATATAGTAGAAAGGCGGCTATGGCACCGCCAGGTTTACTGCTTGAATGCCAAAAACAACTTGAAATTTCAACATTTGAATACAATCAAAGCTTAGCACAACATGTATTTTGTGTATGGCAAAGTCTAGGAAAGTATATTGAAATGCAATTGATGCAATCGAAAGCTAGTTTTCTTCCAGTCTTTGGCAAATTTACATTTCTTAAAGGAAAAGTGAATGCTCCAGCATTCCTCTTCTCTGACAAATTTCTTAAAAGCTTTCCACGTATTGTCACCAAAAGGCCTTTGCCAGCATTAACAGTTCATGGTGCTGATACGAATTATTCAACGATTGCTGCTGATGCGAATGTTATGAAGGATCAAGCACAATCGATTATTGAAGCCATTTTTAAGACTATAGGTGAAGCTACAGAATCGGGAGTTCGATCAGCTCGTCTTGCATTTGGAAATCTTGGACATATAGTTATTGAGGGAAAGTGTATTCATTTTCGATTTGATTCTGCATTTGTTTCAAGACTTGGAGGCACAAATAACTCAATAACCAAAGCTGTGCCGACAACATTAGAAACCCTAGAAGCTATGGCTGGACTTCGTGAGAGTCCAAGCATTAATAAACCTACTCCTGTACTTAAACAGCCAGCAGTGGCATTTAACAATTATCTCCAAGAACCTAAAACAGAAGTGAAGATAAAACAAGTAGAAAAGAGGAAAACAAAGAGACCTTCTCCACAACTTGTCAAGTGTGCCTCTGATTCAATTGTTGGAATAACACCAACTATATTGCCACGTTTTTTAATTCCTGACCATCCTCGAGCTAGCCGAGCAACTTCAGTAGTACAAAATCTAATTGTCGAACAAGCTTATGCAAGACTCGACAGTGAAATACAAGCCCATAATGAACGTAAAGCAGCTTTAGAACGTGAATATGAAGCCCGTGCATACAATGCTGAAATTCGCACGTTAAAACATCGAGCTGAAAAAGCTATTTCCCAACGTGATACATCAGCACATTTAACTCAACAAGTGTCTGAAAAACTTGCAAGGGAAGAACAAGCTCAGGCAATTCAAACACTTGACCTTATTACAATACTCCCACAACCAAGAATACGTAGTAAATCAGAAGAGAAGACTCGAAAAGCACATTTAATGCAACAGCTTCATGACCAAGTAAAAACTAAAAATGCACGAGAAGACCAACGCCAAAGAGTTCAACGGGATGAAGAACGATTCTTTCTTGAAAATGTTCATCGACAAGACGAAGTTGAAAAGAAAGAAGCTGCAGAACGTAAGCAATTGGAAAAAGAAACTTTGCTAAAAGAATGGTCACGTCAAATGAGTCATAAATAAAGATAAAAATTGATCTACATATTTCAATTCTTGGCAGGTTGCATTTAAATACTTGAAGCCTTAAATATCAGGATCAAAGCTAGCAGGAGCCATTTGATAGCTAGCTGGGGCTATTTGAAAGCTAGAAGGTGCAATGTGGAAGCTAGCAGGCTTCATTTGGAATGGCAAAGCTGGTGGTACATCTTCAGGCTCATCCTGAAGCGCTTCAAACACATTTGTAGGCTTTGTTACTCGTTTTTGAACTCGTACAGGGGCAGGAGCAGGATTCATTGGAGTTTCCTAAATACAACTTAAATTCATTACTTTACATCATTTTTACTTACGGTCAATGGCTGGATAAAGGCATCCATAGTAGATTTTGCTGGTGCCAATGGATTTAATACTGGTGCTCCGAAAGAGCTCACCAACGGTGTAGATCTAAATATTCAATAAAATTTACAATTCAATCATAAGAAATACCCAGAAAAACTAAATGTTGGTGGTGCCATAATGAATGGAGATGGTGTAGCTGCTGCACTATGTTTCTTTAAATTGCTTGCATTCATACGTTCTTCAAAATCCTTTTGTTCTTTAAGCTTTTGTTTTCGCATAATTTCTTGCTGTTTGGTCATTCTTGTGACTGATTTAGTATTTGATGTTGATTCAATGCTGCGCCTAGGTTTATAATATCAATACAATATTGTTTAAAGTTGACACAACTTGTCTTTGGATTTATTTAATGCAGCAAATGGTTGACCTTTTTTCGCTGTAGGCTTAGCATGAACCTTCTTTTTTGATGGTGCCTTGTTCTCTAATACAATATTGATTCAAATAGATTAAGTTCCATTACGCTTCTTGTTCTTTGTCATCGCGGGAAAAATGAACTCTCTTCCAACAATAATTGAACTGAACCGGTTCATTAACTATTGAACCGTGTCAATTTTTAACTAACCTAGGCTTCAATACTTATCTTAAGGAAATTTCTGTCCTAGCCTACATTTGAAAACAAAAAAGATGATTCAAATTACATATTTACATGAAAGAAATTACATCCATGACAAGCACACGAGCACGTATTTCACTTGCAACAAGAAGGACACGACTTAATGTAATCGGGCGAAGCTTCCATCCCAGTTCAAATGGAAGTTTTTCTTGGGTGAATACCATATCCAACCAGTCTACTCTGATAGCACCAGTGCTGTCTTCCAACGCAATGAGCAATACTGCAGCTTCCACGTATGCCAACAGTTGTTGTTTCATACCAAATTTAAATTCCGAGTTATTTTTTCGGCTGTGGGAAGTTCGTTCTCTTCGGTATTGAGCTAACTCGTCTTTAGTAATGTGTGTTCCATTGGAAGACATTGCTTTAAATTTTTCAAAAAGGTCAGTACTAAGGCGAATATTGCTCCCAAGAGCAGCATCACAACGACTCAGAGAAGCATCGTGCTCGATAGCATTGTGAAAACCAAGATCTTTGAGCGACAAAATTTGCTCCCCATGAACGCGAGTACCTAACTTCATTACCAAGAAGCTAGAAAGAATATTTTGAACCATTTCATCGCATTGAATCAATGCTAATGCATGCTGAATATCATTTTCTGTTATTTTCGATCTTGGGAGAATTTTGTGATTCGCAAAAGAATTGACAAAAGGACATGGAGATAAGTTTTTTGGATCTGTTTCTTCCCATTCAGAAAAAGTAGATGGATCTGTTTTTGTTTTTCCAGTAGTAAAGGATGTGTAAATTAGTGCGGACACAACACCAATTATCACTAGCGCGATGAACATTAACAACATGTTGCCTTCTTGTAAAAATCAAGTATAACATGTCCCTATTACTTAGCCATATCTCAAACTGTACAATCCCAAGTTCTTTACAGTTGAGAGAAGAAGAATCTCCACCAAGTAAACAAAGCAAATATACAATTGCATAAACATTTATGTAGCGAAAAAGAATTACATAAAGTAAGCTAGAATTTCAGCTCCAAAAGCAACACCTCTCAATTCACCTGCCACAAGAGTTAATTCAGCTAGTGTGATTGTTCGCACATCCCAACCCAATTCAAACGGTAGCTTCTCTTGAGTAAACACCATATCAAGCCAATCGAGACGAATACCTCCAGTATTGTCTCTCAAAGCCAAAAGTAGTAGAGCAGACTCTCCATAAGCCAAAAATTGCTCTTTTGGGCCAAATGTAAAGTTGGGGTTGTTGGCACGACTGTCAGCTTCACGTGCAACTCGGTGCTTGGCCAATTCAACTTTGGTGATGTACTTTCCATCGGTGGATATGCTCTTGAGTTGTTCATATAGTGTTTTATCGAGTTTGGTATTATCTCCAATTGCAACATCACGACGAGTTAACGATGCA
>JNBS01000019.1:0-43190 GCA_002081575.1 Thraustotheca clavata | reverse complement strand
AGAGTCTATGGATTTAGATCGCAATCTTACAATCCAAAATCAAGTACTATTTGATATTATGTTATCTTGGGTAACTTTTTGTGTAGCAATTGGAAGGTATTCTAATGCGATTAAAAGAGACTACAGATCGATTCTTTAAGTTTGAAATTGAAGAAGATGAATTGAAAAGTGTACTTGATGCAAGTTTTAAAGGATTAAAAGTGAATTGTCCAACTACACCAATTTATAACAAATCCGTCCTTTCTAATGCATCATTTTCACGAAGTCGAGCAAAATGTAAGATAAATCAAGATTTTATTTCTTACTTATAATACTTATAAACTACATTTAGCAATGACAACAAGTAATAAAGCTCCTGAAGTTGCTTTTCGTGTAAGAGGAAAAACAAGCAATGATATTGATACAACATGGCAAACTGATACTCCATCTAAACGATCAGAAGAAGATGAAATTAAAGCTGCTGAAAAAGCAATGAAAAAACAAGCTAAAATTCAAGCATGGCTTGTTGAAAAAGAACGTCGAGAGATGTTTAAATTACAACAACAAGAAGATTATATTGAAGAGCAACGTAAACTTCAAGCTGAAAAAGATGCTAAATTCTACAAACGAGCACAAGAAACAAAAAAGAAGCTCACTCACTAGGTACAATTTTCATTATTACTTTTACTAATAATTATCCTAGTTCGATCCAATCTGAGTAGTAATATTATGACAAGTACAAATATTATTTCTCATTCCTTTATGGCTAATCTATTACAAGTTCTCGACAAGATAGTCGTAAAAATTGTACAAGATAAACTTATTTGCAAGACAAGGTATTTCAGATGCACAAGCTTCAAGAAAATTTTCCTCATCAGTACCATTCAAATTTGGTATAATAGGAACACCTGCAAATTTACATAGAAGCTCTGTTTTTGCTGTATTCCATTCGTATTGTTCATTCCAATGGTAAAGTAATTTATATGCTTTTCCTAATCCTCTTGAAAAAGAAGCCATATTGTTATGGTACACTTGTATAATGTCAAGTGGGTATGTAGAAATACACTCATAAAGTAAAAAATCAGCAACTACAATTCGACCATCATCTTTTGAAAAAACATCATATAAAAGTTCTTTCAATGCTTTGGCATCTTTCAAGTCATTAAACCACATTGGAATTTTCATAAACTCATCTCGATCAGTCCAAAATGCATCTAAATCGATATTACCATACTGTGATTTAAAATGCAATTGAATTTTTTCAAGGTCATGAGAGCGAGGTAATGGTAAATATTGAGCTGTCATAATGGATAAAACTAATCTTTGCCATTCCACTTGTTTATGATTCATACAACAAAAAGCCAAACCAGCATTGGAAATAGCAGTAAATGATGTCCAAATTGTAGGCCATTGTTCTTTAGTAGCAAGTTCAATATTAACTTGGATAAAAGTTGACAATGGAATTGTTGTAGCTTGAGCTGCTACTGCTTTCAAAGTACTTATTAGTCGATGCAATGCTGGAATTGTAATGAAATTATAATGTTGAGCAATACAAATTCCATGTCCATCCAGTGGTGTCAAAAGAGATTGTACTCGAGGCCAAAGCACATTTGTCCAGTCATTATTAATGACATGACTTGGAATACATGAAATAACTTTTTGAATAAAATGAAATTCTTGCTGTACATTCTCCATAATGATCAATTCAAAGCTCTCAAACTCTCTTTCTTTTAGGGGCATAATGGTGTCAATAAGCTTGTCAATGAATTTGACAATAACAATCACATGCTGAAGAAATGTATCAAGTTCCACTCCAAGAACTTGGTTCCGTTCATTATCTTCTTGGGGATCATCATCTCCAAGTATTTCGGCTACAAGATTTCCAAGAAATTGGTTTAATGATGAAGTTGTTGAAATCTCAATAAAAGCAGCTTTTAGTTCTGGTGAACGTGGTTGAACTCGAGAGTTGCTTGGAGTTGGTTCCACCACAGTATAATACGTCTCAAAATGCAATTTTCGTCGATGGTAATACTGCTTTTCAATTTCAATAAAAGTTTTAGCCCATGTTTTAAGCTGTTCAATATACTCATCCACAGCTAAAGGCCATGATGCATC
The DNA here is from genome assembly GCA_002081575.1 of Thraustotheca clavata. Lineage (NCBI taxonomy): Eukaryota > Oomycota > Saprolegniomycetes > Saprolegniales > Achlyaceae > Thraustotheca > Thraustotheca clavata. Next base: position 41,096 of record JNBS01000019.1, on the reverse strand, counting down.
AGTGTGAATAAATTCATTTGCACATTTTCTGAGATCATCTACAATATCACCTAAGCTTACTTCGAGTCCCATAATAATTTGCTACAATAACAATCAACTCCTTATAAGAGATAGAACTTACCTTAGAAGCGAGTTGATATTGCTTTGAGTTGGTTTTATTCAAGTGATGAAGTTTGTGGAGGGCTTGATTGATTTGAGATTGTTGGGATTGATTTCCACTTAGTAATTCTAAAAGCTTTCGTCGAAATGACACAACAATATGAGAGATTTGGAAAATGCCCTCATAAAAAATGTGCATTATATTCATTCGACGAGTCGCAATTACATCAATGTCCTAAGAAACATTAGCATTGGTATAACTATAAAAGGAGAATACATTTATACGTAAATCTTGATCTAGTTCGTGAATCGTGATTTTGGGTAATTTTAATTCACCACAAAGATGTCTGCATATTAACAATTCATCTCGAGGCATAGATTGACGGCGTATTTGTTTAGTATGATTCAGAAGCTCGGTAAAAGCAATGGAATCAGTGGTTTGAAGCAAATGAGATTGCAAAGGTGGTTGACGTATAAGTGCATTTAATGATTCTTTAATGGCATAATCGGTAGGATCATTTATACCAACCTGAATATACAAAGTTAAAGCAGCTAAATGTGTTTTATACTTACCGTGAAAACACATCCAAATGGCTTCCAAAAAGCTTGCAATGAAGATGCTGTTGATGTCCAAGCTTCACAACGAGAGATCATTTCATCTTTTTTATCATCGTTTTCAATCAAAAGTTGTGTTGGAGTGTCTACAAAAATAACCCAATCTATACTTGATTGAGGTCGTGGTGTATCTGGTTTATCTTCAATGCCAGCCATAAGCTGAGTCAATCGAGCACTAGCTTCAGTATCAGAGAGTTCTGTAAGATGTTTAATCATTTCAATTTCAAATTGTTTGGCTTCATCTTTAGTCCTAAAAATTTTATGAATTAGACATGCTTTTTATATTACTGTTTACCGTGGGTAGTTTACTAAAACAAGACCTAAAAAACTTGGATCTTGTTGACTTGAAAGAAAAATATGAAGAACGGCTTTGCATACCATGTCTGACACCATATTATCAGCAATATGACCTGTTTTTGCCTTAGCTTGGGCTGCTTTGGTGGCTAAAGCAGCCATTTCCACCTAAGTATTTAATGATTACAAGAAAATGAACCAATTTAAAGTACTTCGAGTGGTGATGGTTTTTCACCTGCAATAGGTTTGCCACGTTCACTTTGTTTAGTGCATCGATCAATACACATTTCAATTGTAATCAGTTGCATTCGCCAAGCTAATGCCATGGTCGATGCAAGTATACTTTTGCTGTCTTTGGCGTACCAACAAATTAAGTATGGGTGCTGTAAAGGTTCAATTGCTGGCCAGCTAGTGTTTAAAAGCTCTTCTTCAGGCATTGTAGCAAGGCGGTGTAAAGTTTGTGTGATCTATCAAATATACAATTAGCATCTATAAAGCAATTATTGTTCACAATTGTAGATTGTTCACATTCAATTGATTTGCTTAATCCCGGCACAGTAAATGGTCCTCGACACTGAAGGTAATCACGGACCAAGAAGTGTAATTCGGTTGTACTAAACTCGGTAGGTACAGGTTTACCCTTGTGATGCTGGCCATAAATTTCGCCAGAGATAAATTGTTGTTTGAGAGCTCTATACACTGATGGTTGTAGTGGTTGTTGCTCCTTTTCACTACATAAAGTTATGGTTTAAATGTTGTCAATATTGCTTACCGAATGGATATGATGACATGGACAAAGTCAAGAAACATATTTAGTACACTTGTACATAATACTGTATGTGCCAAGTGTTTGCGTTCATTGTGAGCACGATTTTCTTCTTGGGCAACACGAAGTATTTCTTCACGTTTAGCTACAATTTCAGGAGCCATAACTTGTTCATGTAGAGCTTGTAAACTTGTAGCTACAGCATCTTCGAGTTCCCCTACAAATTTGTCTTTTTTTACCACCAACGTAGTATTAGTTTCTTCTTTAGCTTTATTATGCTGGTGGCGAGCTTCCCACAATTGAGCTAGAGATTCTCGTCGACGCTTTCCAACAACAACAAGACGATGTAATAATTCAGTCTCTTCTTGCTTTCGGTTGACCTAAAAGCTACACTAAGCATAAATGAATAGAATTCATCTTAACCTGAATGGTATTTCTTGTTTGATCAACAAGCATTTTACGACGACGACTAGCTCGTTCTCGTTGAGCATTCAAGTGCATTTTACGCTTTTCTCGTAGTTCTTTCATCATTTGAATGTTACTTGATGGTCGAAAATGACATGCTTCCACTCGGCGTTCTAACTCGACAAGATGCTCAAGTCCAGTGCCTTGAATTGGGGTTAATCTTTGAGGATTATCATCATCTCCATTGCTAATTCCAAGACGTTTGAAATTCTTATCAAATGATGATACACCATCAGCCAAATCCATAGCAGCAGCATCGTTTTGGTGAGCTACAATTACACGACGCCTTTCTCTTAAACTAAGTTCAAATTGCAATTCTTCTGCTTCTCGATTGCATTTATGTTTCTATTGATAATTGATTTGAGCACTATTGACTAATATAGTACTTGGTTAGCAGTCCATTCTTCAAGGCCTTTGTCAGTCCATTGTTTTAAAAAACTTTGCTTTTCATGGGTGTGGGTGAGCTCTGAACTTCGTTGTTGTTGTTTTTGATTCAATTGTTTTTCTTTTTCATTTGCAAAGAACTAATACATAAATGAGTCTACTTGATTAAAATAAACAACGTTAGCTGTGTTTTCTTCAGTATTCCACATAAACTCGGAAAATTTACGCAAGTGAATTGCCATGTCAACTCGATTGTGGTTGTTCCAGTCAGAAGGATCAATTGTACTGATAAGATTATCCACAAATCGTTCTTTTGCATCCTAGAAACTATTGAGTATATAGCCATAATAGTAAACTTACTGCTGGTTCAATATGTGGCATGTGACGACTCTTTCCTGCTGGTGGTGGTCTTAACGAGGCTGTTGATGGCTCTAGATGATGAGGTTTGCTTTGCTTTCGATCGACATAATTTTTAATTTGAATTAAAAGCTACAAGCAAGATTAACTTAATTTATACCAAGCTATAGACCTTGGCTACAGCTCCTTTCTTCTCCATCATTATTCCTCGTACAAGCTCCACAGGCAAAGTTATATCAGCATGACGAAGGGATGTTGCGAGTTGTTCAAAGTTAGCAAGTACACTTGATACAACGTCAGTGTCATTATAAGAAGAGTCTTGATCAATTCCAAGATGAATGAGCAATTGACCAAGTAAATAGCCATTGCTCAAGTCTTTTTCAAGAGATTGAATTGATCTTTCAAGCTTAATTTCGCCATTAAGCCATGCTAACAACAGTGCCGACATAAAGGGCACTTTCTAGTTGCGAAACTGAAGTCAAATGTACAATATTGTCATGTTATTATTGTACATTACTAGCTAAAAACCAAGACCACCCACAGTGACTATACAATACATCGTACGACTATGATCTTTGTGTTTATCGCTAGGCCACTTGACAACATGAGCACCTACACTCAATATGATCATTCAACCTAATAAACAAACAAGGAACCATCAATAGCAGTATCCCAATGGCATGATACTGCAGAGTGAACACCAGCACCATTCTTTTGCATGATGATGCAGCTCACTATTGGTTTAATGAGCAGAATTATAATGAAGAGATAAGACCAATATACTTGAGAGGTTTGCGAAGTTCACCCAAACCTTTCATGATTCCATCACATATCGAGTCAACCCAATGTGCAACATTATTATCATCATACGTTTGATCTCGAAGGATGTAATCGACAGTCTAATCATTTTCAATCGAGTTATAAGGAAATGTATTTACCTGTAAAATAATCCGATCGACTTCTTCGGCAACAAATGCTAGCTACTAAATTCAATCACATGAAATAGATAACATTTACCTCTTCAGAAGACTGTAGATCGTCCACCATTATTTCGAATCTATTGTATCTATTGTGGATCAATAAGAAAATTAACAACTTTAACGAAGAAAATTATATTTTTCCATCAGTGCCGTCAACAGCATATTATTTTCTTCTTTCGAATGTTCAATAAGTGTCTTGTAGTATTCTCTCTCTCGAGTATGTTTTTCATGCATTCGTTTACGTTCATGTTCAGATACTTGAGCTGCATACAATTCTTGTCTTTCAGCTTCTCGTGTCATTTCTTCAGTAACAAGTTGTGATAATTGAGTCTTCAATTGCAATTTAACTTTATCGAGTATTTTAACTTGCAATTCACGACCTTTTTCTTTAGTTAATGATGGATCCTGCATTTGTTCTTCAAGACCACGTAATGATTCCCGAGCTTTACGTTCATAATTCTATAGTACTAGATATTCATCTACATGAAATAACATTTACATACTGCTCGCATTGCGTTCATACGCTTTCCCCAGTTAATTTGCCCTCCCAAAGCACGTGTAGATTGTGTTTCACAATGAATTTCACCCTTTTCTAACTTGTTTGGTGAATACATACCTGCAGCTGCATAATTGCACTTCATCACAGCTCTATCAATGTTCAATGGAGCTTCTATCTCAAGCCATTCACCTTAAGAACACTAAGAATTGCATGTATCATAGATTTCCTACCAGTCTCAGCATCTTGCACACGTTGTGTCATATCTGTGATTTGACTAATTTTCCAGCCAATCATCATGAACGTATCACATTTTTCAACCAATCCAATGTGCGGTCGTTATGAAATGGACCAATTGTATACGAGAAAAAGATTGCCCTTGGACCAATAAGAACACGAATTCAGTGAACAGGCGTCAGCATAGTTTAGATACAAAATTTAGCGGCGATGTCAGAGTCCGCTGAAAACATTCGTGTAGCTGTACGATGTCGTCCGATGAGCAAAAAAGAAATAGCAGAACAAGCTGAATCGTGCTTTTTGGTATGTGTTTCATGTTTGCTTGGAATTATGATTTTTATTAGTGCAAAAATGGTAATGCAGTGTTGACAAATCCCGAAAACAAAGATGATGTTCATGAGTAAATGTGAATATCACTCATGAATATTGATGGTGAATTTAGATTTGGGTTTGATTTTGTCTATGGTATAGACACGGCACAGCAAAAAGTATTTGTTGATTTTGGTCAGCCCGTATTGCAACGAGCATTTGGAGGATATAATGGCACAATATTTGCTTATGGACAAACTGGCAGTGGAAAGACTTTTAGTATGACTGGTGTTGCTGGTCATGAAGAACTTGAAGGTTTGATTCCAAGAATGAACAAAGCATTATTTGATCATGTTTATGTAAGTCATGAATTGTCTTAAGCCAAAGTAATCTTAATTAGGCTGAAAAAACAAACAATCCAAATAAGCTATTTCTTGTTGAGTGTTCTTTCTTTGAAATTTACAATGAAATTATATATGATTTGCTCGATTCAAGGTATCCAATTCAATTGATTAAATTCTTTTATCATACATAGTGCTTCAAAAGATAAAAAGAACAAGGGCTTAGAAATTAAAGAGCATAGTGTGTTAGGAATCTATGTAAAAGACCTCCAAGAACGTGTTGTTGAGTCAAGAGAAGAAGTTCTTGACTTAATGACTCAAGGACAACAAAATCGCACTGTCGGCTATACAAATATGAACTCTGAAAGTTCCCGATCCCATTCAATTTTTGTTATTAAGATTCATCAGAAAGACTCGTTGGATGAAAGCAAGAACGTTTTTGCTAAAGTAAATCTTGTTGATCTTGCTGGTTCGGAACGTGCTGCTGGAACTGGTGCTGTTGGCACTCGACTTAAAGAAGGAGCCAATATCAACAAATCTCTTAGTGCTTTAGGAAATGTTATTAATGCTCTTGTTGAAGATGCACGTACTGGAAAAAAATCATTTATTCCATATCGCAACTCAAAATTAACTCGTGTACTCCAAGTATAGAAATCTACATGGAAACACTGTTAATATGAACATAGGAATCTCTTGGTGGTAATAGTCTTTGCTCTATGCTTGCAACTCTATCTCCAGCAAATATCAACTTTATTGAAACATTGGGCACTCTTAAATATGCTAGTCGAGCGAAATCTATTAAGGTGAATGCTAAAAAGAATGAAGAAGCAAGTCAAATCTCGCAACTAAATGAAGAAATAGCAGCTTTAAAGAAGAGGCTTATGGAGCAACAAAGCACAAGCGTTGACCCACTTGAAAAAAATGAAATGATTGCTCGATTTGAAAAGCAAATTCAAGAAATGGATGCAGTTCGTATGCAAACATGGGAAGATAAAGCCAAATTAAGTAAACAACATGAATTGGAACGCAAGAAACTAGCTAAAGAAAAAGCTCGAGCAGACCAAAAAACACAAGATGAAAAGATTAAGAAATGGAAACTCTTGGAAGCTAAAGCTGATATTGAATTGGCAATTCGAGCTACACGAGAGCTTGAAATTGGTGAAGATTCCTGGATTTCAATGGCAGCAAAAGCCAAAGCATTAGAACAAGATGTTAAAGATGCTCGCACACTTATTTGTGTCTTTAAAGATTCTCTGGATAAAGACGTATCTGCTTGGAAAACAAACGATGATATTGATGCTTCGTCAGTGCATGTAGCAGCAAATCAACTTTGTACGAAAATCAAAAACATTCAAGAAGAAAGTGCTAAGATGATGGCATTGGAAAGTGAATTAATACGGCAAACCAATACCTTAAGTGACACGATTAGCAATGAAATTGATAATTTACACAATGCCTGGAGTAGTACTTTATCAACTACACCGACTAAAGAAAGTAAATTGCTATATGACGATCGAGATAAAGCTTTGAACATCACATTAACTATGGTTCAAAACTACAAAACCTCGTTGGTGATAACTCTTAAATCGGAAAGAAGGCGCATATTTAATGTAAAGAAACTATACTGACAACTAACTAACCTGATTGTAGTTTAATGATGCAACAAAGCTTATGACTTCAGAGCTACAGTCTCAAGCTGATAGTCCTCAAATGGATGAAGATCGTACAAAAGCTCGCGCTTTGGCTTTAAAATCATTACTTTGCGCATTGGAAAAATGTGCTAACATTGAAGCACCGAAACCAAGTGCTCTTAAACCTGAGTTTACACCAAAGGGTGAATTATTTGCATTTGGAATTGAAAAGAAAATTATTAGTGATGACAAATTTACAGCTTCATCTGGTGACCCAAAGGCAGCTCGACTAAACAGTAATTCGTGCTGGACACCAACTTCTGATGAAGGTTCTTCATGGATCAAAATTGATTTAGAAAAACCTCGGTGTATTGACTCTCTTTCTACACAAGGTGGTATTGTTGGTGGTATCGTAGCCGAGGAAGCACCTCTTGATTTAACAAAGCCTCAAATGAAAAAAGTTGCTGAACAATTCAAACCTGAAATGGTCACTGGAGATCACAATCAAACCTATGACATTGCCAAGTATGTTTATTCATACATTTTCAAGCTAATGTTTGAATAGAAATGTCATGTCATGGTTTAAATTGCTCAAGTCAAATCAAGTACCAGTAAAACTATTTAGTCGACCACCAGTGCGATTTCTTCATGATGTAATTACACTTGTCATAGCCAACACAGGCTATGGTCAAACTCTTTTTACTGACAAAGAAAAAGACTATGCTCAAATGCCAGAGAAGAAAGACAAATCCGAATATTTAATCAAAGTGATTCAACTAGTTCAGACAAGGTAAAGTAAATAGACCCATAAAGCTAATTACAATGTAGTTTTCAAGGAATCGTCCAAGTTAAAGCTACTGATGCAAATATTCTTGCTGGCAAAGAACCAGAACAAACTATGATTTTACTTGAACTGTTTTGCCTTGGTGCAGTGCGATTTCTAGCTGATACTTTACCCGATACATCTGAAGTACCATTGACTACAACTTCACCACAAGCTCAACAGGATGCTTGGATTACAGAATATCAAATTGAATTAAGTCTTGATGGAGAAACATGGACACCATTATCAAATACTTTTCAGGGTAACACTGATGTCAACTCCATTGTAATAACAAAGTTACCATCAATGTCAATTGCAAGACATATCAAATTGATACCAACCAAATATCAATTAGCTCCTGCTTTACGTCTTGAAGTCACTGGTTATGCTACAGGCCAAACAGACTCTATATTAGAAGATGTACAAGCTGAAATACTCGACTATCTTGGGCTCTTAACAAAATTGTTTTCAGCTGGTGAACTCGTGCTTGATGAAGCTAAAGCTAAGTGGAAACAAGCAAAAGATAGTCAACGTGAAAAACAAACTGCTCTTAACAATCTTGTACAAGAGGTATTAAGTATAGATGGCTCAAAGTTATCTATTTCAATAGATTGATTCATGGAAAGCACAAACTTTAGCTCTTAAGGCAGAGCTCGAAAGTGCAAATAAATTGATTGAAAAGTGGAAAGCAGATAAACTTGAGACAGATACACGTTTACAAGCAAGCAATGCACAAGTTGAGTCAGTCACTGCTCAAGTTAAAGCTACAGATGATCAACTTAAAAAAGCTAAAACGAATATTGATGCATTAACATCCCAAGCATCAGAACTTACAAGACAAAATGCTTCATGGAAACAACAACATGCTCAACTTGAAGCTCAATTAACATCTATGATTCAGGTATTTAGCATTATAATCTTACACATATTGAAAGTTGTCTAGTCCAAAGAAGAGTTGGAAAAACTTGGTGAAAATTTACGAGCTCAACTCACTTCCAAATGTGCATTAGAAGGAGCTACAGATTCACGTATGGCAAGTTTATCAGCAGAATTACAATCAGTAACAATTCAACTCGATGAATGCAAACGCCATGTTCAGCGATCAGATAAAGCACTTGCAGAGTCTCAATCTGAAAAAGATAATATCATGCATCAACTCAAAGAATTAAAGCTTGATTGTACATCCAAAGATCGTCAACTCGAGTCAATTGAGGCTACGTTTAAATCTCAAATTGAAGAGCTACAAAAACAACAAACATCAACCCAAACTCTTTATCAAGAAGCTATAAACCAGCGTTCAGAATTAGATAGTCAATTACAAAAAGCTGTAGCCACAGTGTCAACTCTACAATCGGAATTGTATATTAGCTATCAAAATGGATAGAGCTCATCTGGATTAGGGAAACAACGAAAAAGCGTATGAGTGATAATGCCAATGAAGAAATCAAGAGATTACAAGATGAAGCTAGTGAAGCTGAAAAGAGATATTTTGCTGTACAAACTACACAAGTGAGGCTAAAAGCAGATAATGATCGACTCGAGACAAAATATGCTGCAGCAGAAGAAAAACTCAAACAACTTGAATTGAAATTAGTTGAGACGACAAGTTGTATTGAAATTCTACAAAAAGAAAAGAAAGCTCTAGAGGAACAAGAAGAAGAACTTACACTACAGCTCCAAGTTGTGACTGAAGAAAGAGACTCGGCTCGACAAAAAGAAGAAATTCTCTTCTTTGAAAACACTGAAAAAGACCAAGAAATTGAGCGTATTCGAGATGGCTATGGTAGGCAATTTTGTGTTGTATAGTCGTCATTTGTACTAGTTTGGGTCACGGATCGAATGAACAGTAAAGAAGATGAATTAGCCGAGTTACAAGAACAATTAGAAAAGTATCAAAGCTTACTTCGACTTTCATCCAGTGGTACCTACAAGAAAAACTAAATGATCATCATAATGAACTATTAGAATCTCCATCAAGGCCATCAACGAGTACGCCAAATCGTAATGAGCTTCACACGCTTTATAACCTTGCTTTTGGCAAAGGTATAAACTCAAAAATGCACAACTCTAATAAATTGAGTAGAGTACACTGATGACAATCAGAACGATATCATGCAGCAGCTAACACAATGGATGACAAAGCACAGGAATCCACCAAGTAAACTGATTGAGGAGTCGAAACCAGTGCCTACATTTGTAACTCAACCCACACCTCCAATTCAACCAAAGCCACCAGCTAAACCAAAGGAGCTAGAAAGTAGACAAGCATCCATTGAAGACTTGACAGAACCTCAAGTTAAAAAGCTTATTGCAGCCAAATCGATTGCTTCTGAAATTGACGAGGATCAAGAAAATGATTATGCTGACGATTTTGATGCAGTTGATGAAGATGTTAAAGGAAAGCGTCGTTTGACTGCAAATAAAGCCCCAGCACCAGTTGAGCCTGTGACGGCCAAGGTTTTGCTAGATCAAACAACTAATAGTTAATCTTTGTACTTGCTTTGCTATCTAAACAAAATAGAACTCAAAACAAAGTTCAAAATTATGTTAAGTAGACAGAATCTTACGGAGGGAGAACGCCACAGTCAGCAATGATTACAGGTGACACTGGTTGATCGCCCTTGTCAGTCTCTAGTGCTTCAATCTTCTTGACAATATCCATGCCTTCAATTACACGGCCAAACACAACATGTTTACCATCCAAATGAGGTGTTGTGACCGTGGTAATGAAGAACTGCGAGCCATTTGTACCAGGGCCAGCATTAGCCATAGACAAAAGCCCTGGGTCAGAGTGTTTCAAAACAAAGTTTTCATCGGCAAACTTTTCGCCATAAATCGATTCACCACCCGTGCCATTGTGGCGAGTAAAGTCGCCACCTTGAAGCATAAAATTCTTGATAACACGGTGGAACGAGCAGCCTTTGTAATGAAGCGGTTGACCTGTGGAAGCATTACCCTTTTCACCAGTACAGAGTGCACGAAAGTTTTCAGCAGTCTTTGGCACAATATTAGAGAAAAGTTCCATAGTAATTCGTCCAGCAGGAGCTCCACCGATTGTAATGTCAAAGAACGTCTTTGGATTGCTTGCACTCGAAACTTCTTCAATGGAAACTTCCTTCTGGAGTTCAGCCTTGTCATCGTACATGGAAACCTTGCCAAAGAGTCCACCAAAGACACTCTTTTGAGCCTTCTTGTTTTCTTCCATCTTTTGCTTAAGCACAACAATTTCACGACGAATATCACGATTTTGTGGATCTAACTTGGCAGCGGCCATTAAATCTTCCTTGGCACGATCCAAATCATTTAAATACATCAAAGCTACACCATGGCGGAAAAGAGCTTTGACATTTTGCTTGTCATTCTTCAAAGCTTTTGATGCTGCAGATGCGGCTGCAGTGTAATTTTTTGTCTTGAGGCTCGACATAGCAGCGTTCAAATACAACACGGTTTGAGCTTCTTTCATTTGTTCTTTTTGTTCATCTGTAGCTTCAAAATCTTCTTCGCAATACTTGGCACCTTCCAAATACTTTTCATGAGCTTCATTAAATGCTCCTGATTTAAATGCAGTAGTGCCTTCTTGTTTAATTGCTTCAGCTTCAGCAAGTTTTTCAACAACTGACATTTCCCACATTTCTTTCTTCTTTGGTGCAAATCCAAGCAATTCAATATCAAATTGAAGTGTAGCATTTGGAGGAATTTTTGGTGGACTACCACTAGCTCCATAAGCATATTCAGGGGCACACGTCAACATAGCACGTTCACCAATCTTCATACTAGCAAAAGCCAAGTCCCAAGCTTTAATAACATTGCCTTTGCCAAGAACGAATGTAAATACTTGACCACGATCGCGCGAAGAATCAAATTTTGAGCCGTCCAACAATGTACCAGTATAATGAGCTACAAAAAATCAACTTAGCCTCCACCGATCAACGTGAAAATGCAAAGATGCATACACAACGCACCTCGAATCTCGTAACCAGCAGGAGCAAATTCACCAGCTCCTTCCTTGAGGATTTCCTTCTTCACACCGCCGTCAGGGGTCAATTGCACCACGTTGCTCATTTACCGCAAAATTCAAAATGACAGATCTTTGCCATACATTTTCATACATCAAAAAATATATGAAAGAATGTATACACATTCGAGTACCTTCTAAAAATCCGGATAATATTCTTATCCGGGATGTATCTTGCAGGCTAACTCAGTCTAGTTCGGAAAAACATTTGCTATCCGGAATATAGCATGCAAGGTAATTGTATCAAGATAGAAAATTTAATTAGCATTCAGAATCAAATTCCAAGACAAGATCAACATTTAAAGCAGCGAAATCTTGTAATATTTTTTTTTTTGGAAGCGATAGATTGTCATTTAGATAAATGTGTTGAAATTGTAAATTTTGGACGAGTTTTTGTAAAGATGGTAGTGAACCATCATCATAATTGTTGTAGCGCAAATCCAAAGCTGATAGATGAGGAAATTGTGGTAATGAAGCAATTAATTGAGAGATTCCAGTGTTGGTTAACATGATAAAATGCATGGAAAGCACTCGAAGTTGATGTTGATGCGAAAGATTGGATATAAAAGTATCTTCTCGCCCACAATAATTTGTTAAGAGTTGACTTGCGTGGAGTATCAAGCGTTCTAAACGTAGTTGAGAAAGTGTATTGATAAATAGAGCAAATTCGCTTTCGTTTAAACATCCTTGATCAATCCAAAGATTCAATTCAGTTAAATATGGCAAAAATGGCAATCGACACCATGCATCTTCAATATAAAACCAAGAAACATCATTAAGAGATAAACTTTTCATTGTATTTAATGCACATTCCAATGGAAGATCTTTAGGTGGCGTACGACATGATGATGTATGTTTGTGCATTTCTAAGCAACGCCAGTTGGAAGCAGATGGTGGAGCTATAAGAGCTTTCACTAATGTCCTTGATTGTGTAAGAGCTAATGAAGTAATGGATTTGGACTCGGATATTGCTTGGCTAAGAAGAGCAGCAGAGGAAGAGTTTATTTCAACGCCATGTAAATTTATAGCAGTGACTTGTTGAGCACGTATGTATCGTGCAATGGCTTTAGCACTTTCAATGGGTAATTCAGAGCCATTTTGAAAAGAAAATCCAGCATAATCCAAATGCAAGTGTTTAGTACATTGGTAAAGTTGTTCCATTGCTGGATTTGTATGTAAACTTGTCCAAATAAATTCAAGCCGAAGTGTTTGAAGTGCTGGTAATGAAGCAACAAACTCTCCAAGGCATACAATCGAATCTGATGTATCTAATTCCAATTCTAATTGTACCAACAATGGTTTAACAATCGATGGTAACATATCTAAATCATTCTTTGCAACACAAGTACATAATCGACATGAAGAAACCAATTGATCAAGCCATACTGCCAATTCGTCCACTGCAATATACACTAAAGGATGTCTTGACATAGCCTTTCCAAACGTATCCATTGACTTGGCGGAGTTTCTTTCAGGTAAATAAAGCACCGGCCACAATGACGTGAGAGAATGTTGCTGAGCCAATTCGACTAAGGCTTGGAAAAGGGGACTACGTTGCCACGAGGGCAATGCTCGAAGCAAACGAAAGAGAGCATTAGGTTCGTCAATGCATTCTGCAACTAAATCAATGAGTTCTGGCAACATACTTCCCCCTTCTTCGTTTGTCTTCGTCCGCTTTCCCTCCATCGCCAACTGCCAATTTTTTAGTTACTTCAAGGATCAACATTCCGATAGGTTACTCAAAGTGATATATCCTACAGGCTAACAATACAAGATACTGAAAACCAACAGGTGGAAAGCATTAATTGAATTTTGTGTACTAAGGTGTTGCTGTACATTTAGAGTCGTATAAAACAAAGTTTCCGTCATCTTTCATCAAAACACAGTTAGGTCCAACTGCATCTTTATCTTGATTCAAAGCTGCAGACCACACAGGTATATCCACGCCCTTCATTACAAGGAGTATCACCACATGCGTCATTGTCAAGAGCAATGCAAGTGCGATGAACCGCGGTTTGAACATTAGGTGAATTTGATAAGTGAGAAGAAGAAAAAGCTTTTCACATTGCAATCATAAGATGCTTTTAATGACATATGCAAGTTGAATTCACTGAGGACATGAATATTTAAAATCAAGAATATCATCATAAGATTTCAACCCGAATATGATGGTTACTCAAATGTTTTAAAGTATTAATGTACCAAGACTGGCATGTATAATTAGTAGTACTTGACATAAATTTTACCAAGTTAACCTATACTTCACACTATCTTTTTGTCAGTGGCATGTTATATCAATATCGTCAATTGAAATCAACTAGTTAATTTTTAATTGATGATAAAGAAATCCCAATTCAAAAGGATTGCAATCATTTAAGATATCCATTCATAATTTTGTGAGTGGAGAGGTACAACCAGCTACAGACAAGCAATCTGCAATTTTGGCAGGTTTCCAGTATATCCTTCTAGTCTTTGTTGTACTAAAATGTGTCATAGCATCACCAAATATGATTAAAGTAAGAATAGTAATAATTTTCAATTTGATAAAGTAAAAATAAGTAACTATTTTGAGTCCCTATAAAAGGAAGATATTTATCTGTTTCTAGTCAATTAACATAAAGAGCAGCAATAAGGCTTCAGATATAGTCGTTCAGCAAATAGTAACTAGAGACTTCGCGACAAATCTTGTTGGCAAGTTATGCTAATGCATTGTGCTTATGGGAATTGTGTTAAATATATTCAACTAAAGATGGGAGTTTATGATGATTATATGTTGTGTTAAAAGTTGTAGATTTCTTGATCAGGTTTCTAAGTATAGAATAAGATGATGACATTAGCGAAGTAAATTGTTAGCACGTTTTCTTTCAGCAGCTTCTCGCTCTTCACGCTCTTTTCGTAATTCTTCCATCCGATTTGAAGCTTTTTGCTTTGACTTTTTCTTCTTCATTCGTTCAGTTCTAGTTGTGACTATAGTATCTCCAGCAAAATCAAGTTTATCATCTTCATCAGGAGGTGTTGTCTGGAGTGATTTTGGGCGTGATACAATTAAATCTAATGGATCTTCACCAGCATCACGTTTGATTTCACTATTATCGTCTTTGTTTGCTTTATGCATGTACCAAGGTTCGGATGGTTTGGCACGTTTATGTCGATATGCTGGGTTTAATACACCACCAAGTGCAATACCTTCTGGAGCTTGAATTTTACTTTCTTGTTGTGCTGGTTCTGCAGGAAAGAGTTCAACATGTCCAGCAGGTTTCAACATTTCCACTCGTGCATCTAGATCTCGCTTTCTTTTTTCACGAAATTCACGTCGAGTTGATTCCTCATGTAGGCGCTCATCACGACGTACTTTTTCAATGTTTTCTCGTGTCCACACGTGCCATTTCTTGTGCTTTAGGATTCGAAGACCACCGCCGCCCATGACAGATGAAACAACTCAGTTGATTTGATAATGATTGGTCAAATAATTACTTACTCGAGCCTTATTATTGGTTAGAATAATTTCATATTGGCCAATAGATATGTAGTATAAATACCGTAGATCTGACTTTTTGTACTTTCTGTTTAAATTGTATTTATGCGTTGCTTTGGCTCTTCTTGTCTTCGTAAAGTTTAATCATACGATTGATAGATATCCAACGTTGCTTTATGTTATCAACCTAAGTAATGGTTGCTTTGTTATCGCAAGAATTTCATATTTTGCAGCCTACTTGTCTCTTGATATATATCAAACCAACCTACCCCTGATATACTTTACTGTAATAGTGCACTGTCTAACAATGATGATGAAATTTATCAATTATTTGATTGACATGGATAACCTTTACATTGGAAAACATTGATTACATAATTGACTCATTTCAAAATACATGATTCTACGATAAGTGATGGAATTAACCCATCAAGTGTTCCAATGCATCAAATGTTGTGCGAAGATGATTGAGAAATACATCGCAAATTAAACTTCGAGGACTTGCACGAAGGGCATTTTGTTTAGGTGGTTCGAGTGGTAGCTGACCCGACATACATAATCGACGCATTGAACGATATGGACCTTGTGGAACTATAATCACCCTATCACTATAATGAGTATGATCATAGTAAGATTGTACATACGTAGCTGTCATGTTGCCAATATAAAACCCAAGTTGATGAGGATTTATTTCATCTTCGAGAACTGTTTGCAATACAAAAACAACACGATTCGTCTCAATATATCGTTTGACTGCACCAAGTGTTTGTATGAATGGAGTCATCTTGTCAAGATATGATGTAATTCGCAAATACACCGAATTTTCATCCAATTGTTCCAGAACCTAGTTGATGTAACTTAATGGATTTAGCAATTTTATTACCTCTAAAGTCGCATTGTTTGGAAGCACAATACCATCTTGGCGATTCCAGGCAGCCCAGCATTTCATACCATTGGAAATAAAATTGCAATCACGATATCTCAAGCTATTCGCTTCCAAAACAATAGAGTCGCCTTTTGAATTGACAGTCACGTTTAAATGTCGAGTATCTTGTGTAGCTTCCATAAGTCCTGCCCGTAATAACATCGTATCAACTTGTTCATAGGCATCATCAACCAAAGATTGAAAAGTTCTCTTTCTTCTTTCAAAATCACAGCATAGTTTTCTCAATTTCCAATCATCTAAATCAACTGAAGGAAAAGTCTAGTCATAGTTTAACTTGATAGTATTTGCAACACTTACAGCTAATCTTGGTCTTTTAATAAGTATTTGATCCAATGCTTGAGCAATTTTAAGTTGTTCTTCCAATGCACGCTTTAATCGACTATTTTCTGCAATAGCTCTTTGCGAATTAAGTTTTTGTGCACGTGCCATTCGTTCCCATTCCGAACCTCCTTGTGCCTCAAGAGCATTAACTCTTTGTAGTAATGTCAAATGCTCTGTAAGCTCAACCACTTGTGCTTGTAAATATTTCAATTCTTCTTTCTGTCGGCGTCGATACTTTTGACTTGTTGATTCTTTACCTTCATTTTCACTTAAAGCTTCAGGAGATGGTGGAGATGGAACATTTAATGGAGCTGGGTCCATACGTACTTCAGTTCTCAAATAATATTCAATATCTTTGTCAATTTGTAGCTCATCGATCGGTAAAATCTCTTGGAGGAATGCGTCCATTGCTCACTTTAGTAAAATGTGCACTTTATAACTTTGACATGGAATCAGAAATGTCGCTGTTCACACTATTTTAGTGAAATATCAAATTGTCCCGAGTGATGAGTTAGTTTACTTTTGGTGAAATCAAAGAAGCAAACGATGTTCATTGAGAAATGTATTGTTCTTGATGGATCATGTAATCTCCATGAATGTAATGCGTCTTTTTTACCTTGATAAAAGCTTTATTCAACTATTTTTTTATTTGAAGATGATAACTAAATATTGGTGAATTTTGTTTAGCTAGTGTTGCATTGGTATTGAATCTAATGAAGATGATCTTTTGTGTTGCGTATTATCGTTGGAGAGAAAATAATGCCATAACTTTGTTGATTCAACAGCATCACGATTCGATTTGGTTTCACAACCAGTGTGCTTAACCGTGCATTGTTGCATCAACACAATATTATCTTTACCACATCACATTTGTTTTTCCATGTATGTGATGTGAGACAACGATAACCCATGCAGAAAGCAGTGTCACATTTAGTTTTTGTTGACTGAGCAAATTTCTGCATAGAAAACGAATGCCAATGGCCTCTGTCCTTATAAAATAGGTTTGAATATAATAACCAATGCATATGTTTGCATCTTGTGCTCGAGTTGGTTGGTTGGACAAGTACTTTGTGTTAACATTTATACTTCTCTCGCTTTTCTGTGTACAAGCGTACAAGTTCGGATTCAATATAGATTCCATTGTCTTCAGTACCAATAGTACGCAATTCAAGCTTTCGAAGTAATGCTCGGACTTCTTTTGGTGGCTTTTGACTGATAAATGAACTTTCCAACAGGCAAAAAAATATCATTGTTTCTTTCCTTTCGCCAGCATATTGTAAAAGTAGACGAAGCATCTTTTCATTTAGCCACAGTTGTCGTGTTAATGCGTCATTCTTGCAAGCATATAGGAGCTCAGCAAGGCGTTCAATTTTCATAGGCATTGAAAGAATCCCAACCCAATCTGCATCTCCCAAGCCTTCTTTACATGCATCCCAATTTACATCCACATGATTGTCTTGTATCCATGCTTTAATTGCACTTATTAAATCTTCCCGTGGTACTTGTTCAACAGCCAAATTGAAATTCACCTTGGGTGAGTTGTTAGCATCTTTGCCTAATTTTGGTAAAATGTCACCAAGTGAACAAGTCACTGTTGGTAGCTCTAACGAAAACGATTGGGGCTCTGGAGGCTCACATCTTTGACGCATCCAAGCAAGTTGTAGCCATTCTCCATCAAGACCCTCCTGGTACAATTGAAGCTCTGAATGAAGTGTAGCCTTTTTTGCCTGAGAATTTGAATGATCCATAGTGTTTACAGTGCTATCATCTTCTCTTGTAGCAATGGACACCTCGTGCTTCTGCTCCTGTATTTCATTAGGACGTCTTCCTCCTGGGCTCTTCGGGAGTGCTAGACGACTCCTTTTGTTCATATCAAGACGTTAAATAGTGTAAATATTCGAACACTATTTCACTACACCAACTGTAACCACACTACTTTGAGCGTTTACACTATTTCAGTAAGTATGGTTTAAACTCTATTTTAGCTTTTCAAATTGAAACACTATTTCAGGATGTATAGTATTACACTATTTACGGTTAATTTATTAGAGATATACAAAGAAAAATGCAGTGTTTCCATGAAGAATACAATCTCATTTAAAGCCTCTGCATGTACAGATTGATTTTCTTGGCGGAGACTGCAACAGGTTAACTGGAGTATTACTGAATGCTGCATTATCCGGTTTTGTCCGGATTGCAATAAATTGATCACTTGGTGAGTAGTGTCAGCAAACTCTCAGGATTTTTTACTCTTACTCTCATGCTCTCAACAATGTTCTGGAGCTCTCAATTCCTCTCAATTTGAGAGTTAAATTTGTATACTGTTATTTACTCTACTATACTATAACCAAGTTAAAAATTATACTTGATGTAAGTATAGATCAACACACTCGACACTTTTGTACAATCAACTTACTTTGTTTAGACTTCAGTAGGTAAGTTCAAGTAGTTTTACAAGTAGTGCATATACTATATTATTCATTTCGAATGGTAATTCAAAGACTGGACTCTCTCCACCTTGGTCGATTGTAACGTTATCTCACGAAACCATCCAAATCGCGGACAGATCTACAATACATCCAAAGTTTAGATGTACCGACCAAAAACGGTATTCATGGCGATATTGTCTTAATTGAAACTTGGTCCTTTACCGATACTAGAAATTTGTATTGTCATATTTGTAACTGATTAATCCACTATGATTCCTGCTATATACACATATACCCCATATATGGGTTCAGGTAATAGCAAAGATGCAATGCGGTTTGCTAAAACTTGATTCGTTTGATCAAACGATGGCTTAGGATTAAATAGTAATTTTTGACATATTTGATCATTTTGAAGTATTAATACACCATTCGAATACTAGAGCATTGTAAACAATTACTCGAGTACAATTTTTATTGATCATTACTTCTGGCAAGGAAGCCATTGTTAAGATTGGTTGTAATTTTGAACAATAACTTCATAGGACTGATATGGCCAAATGAAAGAGTTGAGCAAAGACGAATGAGAAAAATTATCATGCAAAAGATCTGATATAAACGATCCAAGCCCAGACCTGTACCACCAGCTAAGCAATGAATACCATTTAAAATTTGAGCAATTCTACCTGATCCACTTTGTTGGTAAATTTGATTGTTGACATCCATCCAGTGGCTCGCAACAAGCAACCGTCAGTTTTCGATTGTTGTTGGCCCTGGATTGATTAAATTGCCTAATTATATTCAGAAAATTAGTGGGAATTATACTCACCCATGCGAATAGACCATTAAATCTCGAGATATTGAAGTGTATAATCATAAAGTTGAAAAACAAAAGTAAACTTTAAAACGTGAGTATAATTCATATTGCCTCACTACCGACTTTTATATGTTTAATCAGCAGATGAGCTACGTGGCAATAACATTTTAATTTATCACTTTTATCCTAATATCCACTTTGATCTGAACACGGCCTAAAGATTTTGAAAAGTAAAACTTTACACTATCATGCAAACATATACTTGACAAGAAATAGAAAAGTCTTTAATGAATTGGATATTAAGAAATTGATAATTTGCGAGAAAAGAATTAGCGTTGATAATTGCATTTCCAATATATTTGAATCTACTTCGACAATAAATCTTGGTACTGGTGAGGTTTGAAGCCAAGACCTCTCATCTTAATTTTATTCTCTCACGAGCTCTCACGAATCTATTCTCTCAAAGAGAGCTTATGAGAAGAGAGTTTCCCGACCGACACTATTGGTGAACAATGCAGATCGAAGAATGCTATGATGCTCTGCAAGAAGCACTTAAAGCTTCACGTCCAAAGAAATTGGTGACAGCTATCAATGAGGTTAAGCTTTATGGATAATTGGCAACTGAATTGGAGCTTTAGCATTTGGAAAAAACAAATGCAACACCAAAAAAACTCGAGTTTCTTTGTGTTGACTGCAAGAAAGAAGGCAAGAAATAGATTGAATGATGCTGAATTGCATGGATTAATAGGTGTTGAGGGTAAAGCACGTGCATTTTTTGCTGCACCACCGGTTTGAGTATTAAATTTTGTGAATTTGGGTCATATTTCTCTCATTAGGCGATTGTTTTATGTGCCAATCGTCTACGAACCCAAGAAGACGTGGATGAAGTTATAGTACATGAACTCATACATGCGTATGACGTACTGTCAACTTGTTTGTGTACATGTTAGCTAATACAATCATAGTACACTGTTCGTAACATGGATCTAACCAAACCAGACATTTTAGCTTGCAGGTACATGATTTCCTCATCAATCTTGCTCCATATCATCATAGTGAAGTACGATCTGCAAGAGAATCGGAATGTTATCAAAAAGTGGATCATTTTTGCAAGACAAACTCGACAATTAGTGCATTTCAAAAGGGTTGTGAATGGTGGACCCATAAATGTGTAAAAGACAATGCAATTCAAGCCACATCAGTAATAACCTTCATTATCGTTCGTTCTTCATCTTTCTTTCTAGTCCATGCTTTCTCCCGAAGAAGCAAAAGCTCAAGTCAACAATGTTTTTCCAAAATGCTACGTCGATCACGCTCCCTTTCAATAAGATCGCCATGTCCCATGGTCTTCAGTTTGGTCCATGCGATGAGTGTCGAGATAATCTGTCCCAGATAATATACATCATAAGATCACATTCATTTCCATTGACATGAAGATTTCCATCTTCGATGATTTCCGATCAGAACCAGTCATTCCAAAGCGAGAAATCTATGGGCAAGGATTGACCAACATTCTTCCAAGCTCATATTTGATAAAGTCCGTTTAAAAGAGGGGGATCCGCATTACGTTTGTCCAATCAAACATGTATATCTTTATTATCTTGTCTCTACTTGATTTCCTTGCTTTCTTTCATTGTAAAGATCATCAAA
Source organism: Thraustotheca clavata (assembly GCA_002081575.1). Lineage (NCBI taxonomy): Eukaryota > Oomycota > Saprolegniomycetes > Saprolegniales > Achlyaceae > Thraustotheca > Thraustotheca clavata. The sequence continues at coordinate 19,649 of JNBS01000019.1, read as the reverse complement.
ATCTCTATATTTGATATATCTACTTCAACTAGCTTTACCTAGCGTAGCATTTTCCTTTCAGAAAAGGTGAACGTCCCCATGTCGCAATATACTGTTGACTGGAAGTACATGTCTCGTATTCTGTCGCAATTGGTAGTATACAAATTGCAAGTTTAATCTGTAGCCAATCAGATCTGGTTTGGTTTGAATTAAACCAATAAAATGAGAGAGTGGGGACTTGTCCCAAAAAGGCTAATTTAAACGACAGTATACAAATTTTAAATGAAATTGTTGAATTGGCTACGAGAGCCTCAGTGTGGAATTTGAGACACTTTCTTCATGATGCAAGGCCAGCAAGGAGGAAGCCGCCGTGAACCAAGCCAAGAAGTGCCTGTGAATGCACAATTATTACGAGATATGATGGATTGTGTTGATGTTTCTTCATTTTCAATGGAACGTAAAGAATCGTGGATGAAATTACGTTCTTTAGTGTCGGGGGATGATACTGTTGCGAATGATATCAAACTTGAACAATTAGTTCATTCCCAACAATCAACATATCCGAATCAAGAACGTAAATTCAATGTCAAAGAAAGTGCTACAAAACTTAAACGATTATTAAGTTCGCAGAATTTTTCAATGAATGAAAAGAAGGCTAGTGTGAGTGCATTACTTGGTTTATTGGAAAATCAAGCACCTGGAGGAATTAGTCGAACGGAAGCTACAGAATTATTAAGAAGCCTTGGTGATGAAATCCCTGCAGAAGAACTTAAACGACTATCAAGCTCCAATATGTTTAAATCGTTTATTATGCATGCTGATGGAATGACACGAAAAAAAAGTTTTGATGTACTCCAAGGCATATTGAATGCTACATCCAATTCAGCTATTCAACGTCCCATGACTTCGCAAGATAGCTTCCGTTTTCAAACGTTGGCCAACTGTCTTGAGTCCATCGAAAGTGACGTTGCGAAATATGCTGCAGAAGAAGCACAAGAAGATGATGAAAATGAATACGTTGTATCGGTCGATAATCTTGACAATTTGCTTGATGACAAGATTGTACAACCTACAACGTACCCACCACGTGAAAAAGCTGGACAAGCTCCTACACAACAACAACAGCAGCAACAACAACAATCGCAGCAACTTGGTCAACCTATTCGTCCACCTCCTGCTCAGCAAAATAACACAAATAATCATCATCAACAACAACAATACCCTCAAGTAAATCAACCAAGTGCCAATTACGATCGTAATTTACAACAACACGCTGTTACAATGAGTGCTATGAGTTCGTTGGGACAACCTCAACATAATTCTCAAAATTTACGTGGTCAACCCAACTCTCGTCAACCAATTGATCAACAATATCCCACCATGATGCATCCAACCCAGCAACAACAACAAACACAACAACACCATCAAGGAATGCACATTTATCATGATAATTATCGTCAACAGCAGCTACATCAACAGCAACCATTACCTCATATGTCCCATCATCCATCGATGCAAGGATATTCGATGCCACCACAAGCAGGGGGCTATTATAATAATGGACCACATATGTACCAACAACAACTTTATCAAAACAGCCTTGCTTTTCAAGCTGCTGCTGCTCAACAACATAATCTTCATCCTTATCATCCATCATCGTATCCACCACCTGCAGCTCAAGCTGCACCACATTATGAACAAAAATTTCAAGCTGAAGTCCAAGCTGCTGTAGCTGGTGCTCCCCCTGCAGCTTATGCAAAATTTTGTATGTCTCCTGGTTGCAACAATATTGCCCGAACGAAGGGCATGTGCAAAGTCCATGGAGGTGGTCGCAGGTGCAAAGTGGAAGGCTGTATGAAGAGTGCTCAAACGGGTCATTTATGCATTGCTCATGGTGGTGGTAAACCTTGTCGTATGGAAGGTTGTCCAAAAACTGCACAATCTCGAGGTCTTTGCAAACAACATGGTGGTGGTGTTCGTTGCAAATTTGAAGGATGTACAAAGAGTTGTCAATCGGGTGGATTTTGCCGTGGCCATGGTGGTGGCAAACGATGTGAATTTCCTCAATGTAAAAAATGGGCCCAACGGAACGGCTTTTGCGCCAAGCATGCACAGGAACTTGCTTCCAATCCAGCATAGGTATTACCCACGGATATAAATTGTATATACAGGTTAGTAGACGGGGTAATGATCATCATAATACAGGCAATGTCACTAGTGAATTTTTTCATTTTTTCATGAACTATTTTCTTCATGTTGAGAATCATCATAATTGACTTTCTTGATATCTGCACTTGATTGGTCAGATCTAACCAATCAAATACTTCTTTCATGATAAATTGCTCTTTTGATTAGTCCTATCTATCCAATCAAATTTATTTCTCTGAGATAGATTGCACTTATGATTGGTCCTATCTAACCAATCAAATACTTTTAAATGTACTAGATTGCAGTTCATGATTGGCCATATCTAACCAATCAAATGCTTGGGATCTGACAGTTTTCAAATGACAATGGAGGAGAGACTTAAACAACAGATCGTGGCGCTACGGCAGCGTCAGATCATTCTTGAAGGCAAATTAGTGAATGCAATGGAGACTGAACGCTTGGATATGGCTACAGGTATTGATATGAATGGGTTGGGTGAGAGTCAGGCGACATTGACCTTGGAAATCTGCTCTGGAGAAGGAATTCTTGACGAATCCATGACAATCTTTGGAACTGGATTGGGATATGTACGAGCGAGTTTAATTCCTTGTACTGTATGTAAGAATGCAAGCACAGTATGGACTAGAAGACAACGTTTAAGACTTCCCCAATGGCATGAAACACTTCGAATTCATTCAATTTTGTCTTTAAATGCAACGATATACTTTGAGGTTTTACATGCTGTACGATTTGGATCGGATAATGTACTTGGACACGCAACAATACCATTTGAAGAGCTATTACATCAAAGTACTGTTGAGAAATGGTGTGATTTGACATCACCTTCTCGTCAATCTAATGGACGAATTCATGTCAAAGTGACTTTAAATTATTCAACTGTATGCTGCTTACATGTATAGAAGAATGAATTTAAGCTTTTAGGTACGACAAATACACCATGAATTACATACACTTCGTCAAGACAAAGCAGTGTTGGAAAGCAAGCTTTTGTCACTGAAAACTCAAACCCAAACAGTATGTCACTGATTATGTCAAATATTTAACATGTTATTAGCCACCTATAGTTTCGTCGTATGAATATTCCGATTATACTAAAATCTTTGCATCTGCACATATTGATGAAGCCATGAAGCCAAACTCGAAATTTTTTATGGATGAACATGGTGTTTTACGAAAGAAACGTAGTATCAATACACTTGTAAACCAAATGATTCCATGTGATGAACAAACAAGTTCAGGCAGTGTCTATAAGAAGTTCAAATCCAGTGCCATTTATGATGTTGGAAAATATGTTGTTGATTGGTGCTATTATTTGCCAAGTGTACTACCGACAACACCAACTATCCCTACGTTTTATCCAACAATTATGTATCAATCAGCAACTCTATATGAAAAACTACAGTCCAAAGGTATAATATTCTTAACACAACAGCTAATAGTATCATAGTACGGGCTTTTTTCTCATTTAAATAAGGTATCTCTATCGACTGGGTAATAAACTACTTGAATTGGCAACAAGAGGAAGTGATAAGGCTTCATTCTGTATGAGTACAGTGTCCGATGTATCTTTGTTAATTTGTGGTAGTTTAAGTGCTCGTAAGACCACTTTTTGTGGTTCAAAAATCTAATTCACCAAGCTTATAAACCAATACTTACATAACACATACCATAGCGTCTGAACGTTCAGAAAAGTTTTCAATATCAAGAATACGTCGTGATCGACGGGACTTGCATGCTGGAGTACGAATTCTCATTGTCAATGATTTCACTTCATCATGCTACAATCAATTTAGTATTTTATACGCAAAATAATTGCTTACATGATGCACAGGTTGAGGAAGTGATGAATGTGACTTGCTTGTATGGGTATTTGTTGGTATAGAGAAAGCATCAATCGATTTATTAGACGGTCTTTTCTTTGAATTTCGACGTAGTACTGGCTCCGATTCATTCTAACATAAAAATCATAAGCTGTAAGACAATAGAACTACAAATACTCGGGCAAGTTTTTCATCATTAGGTTTCCATCCAACACCACGTTTTACAATGCCTTTGTGTTTAATCACAACTCCTCTTGATACTGGGCTTGATGCTTCATCAAAAGCTGGTCCACCATTGAGTTCTTCATATCGAATGAATAATTTTGCATTATCTGCAGGAGTTGAAAAATTCTACAATGGAATTAACAATGAAGCAATGCAAGCATAGGTATACCAGTGGAGCTAATCGTGCTTGTGGTGTTTTTGGTTTGATACTAGATTTATTTCGAGCCATACTTTTTCGTGATGGAGCTCTTATATTTTCACTTTGTGAATTTGGTGGTGATAACAATCGAGTTGATAATTCTGCAGGAGGTATAATTACAGTGGGTTCTAAACGTGGTGGTGGTAATTTCTTGAGTACTTCATTTTTGGATCGTCTAGATACAAGTAAAGAATTTTCACCAACAAGAAGTTCTTGATCTTCACACAATACAACTTCTGACTCCACTATAGTAGGTGTACAAGCTTCAATTTGTTCTTCGACTATTTCATCTTTGTTTTCAAGTTCATGTTGTATAGTTTTTTGTTGTTTTTCAAGTGTTTCCTTATCTGTAACAAAAGTTGATGTAGCTTGACTTCGTGCTTCTTCAATCTCTAATCTTTTTCTTCTTTCAGCATCTGCAGCTAATATCTTTTCAATATTTTCTCTTCTCTCTAATTCTTCAAAGGAAATAGGCATCATATCAACATACGAAGAAATAAATTGTACAGCTATTCGATCATCAAGTTCATCAGGTGGTGGTAAATGTGTCATTCTTTTTGGTGATGGTGCACGAGGTATAGCTAATAAACTATTTGAAGTTCCACTTCTTTTAAGTGTACTTGCACGAACGCTTGATCCTCTAGAAGACTTTCTTTTTGAAGGCACACATGATTTTGACCATATATCAATTGGAGCACCACTTGGCACATTTAAATTCGGATTATCCAAAGGTAAAGTTTTCGTATATGGTAACATCATCATACCTAACATTCCCATAACACAATCGGCAGCTATTGTAGCAGTATAATTGAGCTACAAAATGTATAAGAGGTGATAACATAAGCAGTTGACATACTGTCGCCTTTCTAAGTGTATTTTCTTGCATTGAACGAATTAATCCATTAAGAAGTTCATCCAACGCTTCAATTACTATATCTTCAGCATGGACAGGAAGCATTGCTGATGGTGTTAATCGAGCACTTCCCCGTCGAAGAGTAGACATACTACGGGATTTCATATTTAGAGACTATTTCAAACAAATAAGTTACTAGCAATTAACAGATTAGTCGTTAACTCTACTAATAACAAATAAGTCATTTTACTGTAGACGTGCTTGTCGAATAGTCTCAAGAAGACTACCAACATTAGCCTTGTAAGAAAGCAATTTAGCATGCAAAACTTTCCATTCTGCAGCACCAAATCCACGTTGAAGGGAACGGGTGATAACTACAGATTTACCAAGTTGATCAATCTTAGCAGAAATCAAATTGGCAGTGATAGCTCTAACAACCCATTGTTCAACTTGATCTTCTTTGACTTGGAGTGTTTGTTCAATTGAAGAGTATGCAATAGCTTCTTGACCCGTTGGGTATGAGCAAAGTGTTAACAAACGCATATAGCTAACACAAGTATTGCTGTCAAGAGCATTTTCTTTAAAAGTGGCAGTATTAGCTTTTTCAAATGCCAAGTAATCAGCAAGTGTCTTGGACGTGAAAATGTCAAGTAAATCGTAAAGTTTGTTGGCACCTTTGAGTTGAGCAACTGCTTTAAGATTGATAAGATCAATGTGGGCCACAAAGCTTTCAATAGGATTCTTAATGACAGCAAGGGCAGCACGAATAGCTACTGGATTAGCTGGAGTCACATCTTTTTCATTTTCAAACGATTTCAAGTATTTTTCAAGGAATACTAAAGCTTGTTGTCCTTCAGCATCTTTTTCAAGTAAATCAGCAATGCTTAAGTAAACATTACGCAAATTGGCAGGAGCAACTCCAGACACAAGAGCACAATCAATATCATTGAAATAACTAATATTAAATTCAGAAATCATTTTCAGCGTTTACAGTACCTCTTGATCAAATTGACTTGGTTTGTGGCACCAGCATAGTTGATAATAGCAACCAAAGTATTAAAACGTTGAGCGTCTTGAGCAGGAAGAATATTAAACAAATCAGCCAAACTATAAATTCTATGAAAACCATGCAATACAATGCTAATACATACATGCGAAGCTTTAACGTAGCATTCGTGTGATTTTGTGTAAGCTTTTTAATAAGCTCAACAGCATGGGCAGATCCAGTGACTTTGACAAGCAATTTAAAACAACCTTCGACGTCCGTATCGTTGTCCTGGATCGATAGCAAGGCATCCGACTTGTTCATTACGTACGTTCCCACTTGTTGGGCATTCATTCCAGACGTATCTGTCGTGTCTTTAAGCAACGCATGGACATAGCTTGAGAGATTAGCGATCGGCGTGGCCATGCTTTAGAATTAACAAATACACGACCACCAGTAAGCACAAAAAGAGGAATTTCAGCCATACATTCTTGTTTTTATCCAATTAAATTACTATATTTCATTATATGATCATTTGATTGGTTTAAAACAAGAGATGTCACAACTATATCCCTCTTTTTGTCATTTTTTAATTGAATATTTTAATATATTTACAAACATCTAGTATAATGGTACTATTTATTTAATACTAACACATTTCGGCATCTGCCATCTTTTAGAATTATATATTTGTTTCATCTAATGTAACCTTGTCTAAGATGTGTACAAGTATTTTGGGTCAAAAATATTTATTTGACTAATGCCGTTGAATTCATACTTGAATAATATGATAGTAAATATTGATTAATTGAGTCTATAATGTGGTATACTGAAGGGAGAGAGTTGGTATTTGTGGCAGATGCCGAATGTGACAGGACCATATTGGCATTTGATTGGCCAGTGACGATTTGGTTGATAAAGGAGCAATGGAAGCTAAAGTTAACTTCCATGTAAGAAAATACTTGCGTGAAAATGAAGATATTAAGCCAACAGAGTCTACTGTGCTTCAGCATTTGCTTTCTACGTATAGTGAATATGCTCGAAAACCTCATGTTTGTTTTGTTTTGAAATTTAGAGAGCTTAAATGAGAGTTAGGGACCTTTGAAGAAAATGGTGCAAAAAGCTATTGCAAAAAATCAACCAAAGAATGAAAGGTAAGAATTTGACATTTAGTTGATGGATTTAATTGCGTTAAATAGTGCTAAACGTCCTCGAAGTGATTCAGATGATGAAGATGAAAAACAAGCTCAAGCATTAGAAGCTCAACGACCTGCTGCTAATTTACTTAATAATTCCATTACAAAAGCGTATGCTGAAGTTGCCAAGACTGAAAAGGAAGAAAACAAGCCTGATAAACCGAAAAAAGTTAAAAGAACTCGGCCAGAATCGGCTGCAGTCACTAATGATAACTTTATCGTCTCTCGCCCAACAACTCGGTACTCGGATGTCGGTGGTATTCAAGCTATCTTGAAGGAAGTCCAAGAACTTATTGAATACCCGCTAACTCACCCTGAAATCTATACACACTTGGGTGTCGAACCTCCTCGAGGTATTCTTTTGCATGGTCCACCTGGTACGGGGAAAACTATGCTTGCAAATGCAATTGCTGGTGAATCTGGTGCATGCTTTCTTAAAGTTAGTGCTCCTGAAATTGTTTCTGGTATGTCGGGAGAATCGGAACAGAAAGTTCGTGATTTGTTTGATCAAGCTATCGCCAATGCTCCATCGATTATTTTCATTGATGAAATTGATGCTATTACTCCAAAACGTGAAAATTCATCTCGTGGAATGGAAAAGCGTATTGTGGCTCAATTACTTACAAGTACTGATACTTTGAGCCTTGAAAATACTAATGGTAAACCTGTGCTTGTCATCGGAGCAACAAATCGTCCCAATGATTTAGATCAAGCACTCCGTCGAGCTGGTCGTTTTGACCGTGAAATTTGTCTTGGAATCCCTGATGCTGAAGCTCGTGAAAAGATTTTATGTGTACTTGCTTCAAAGATGCGTCTTGCTGGAGATATCGACTTTAAAGACCTCGCTCGTCGAACTCCTGGTTATGTCGGAGCTGATCTAGTGTCTTTGACCAAAGAAGCTGCTGTTCTTGCTGTAAATCGTGTATTTACTACACTTTTAACGGATACACCAAAGCCTGATGCTGAGCAAGCCTCCATTAATGATGAAATTCGATCATTTGCTCCATTTACTCAAGAACAACTTGAACCTCTCAGTGTTTGCATGGAAGACTTTTTACTTGCTGTGCCAAAGGTACAACCAAGTTCGAAACGCGAAGGCTTTGCTACTATTCCCGATGTCACTTGGAAAGATGTCGGTGCTCTTGTCGAAGTCCGAGCAGAACTTGTTTTGTCCATTTTACATCCTCTTCAGCACCCTGAACGCTTTGAAGCTTTGGGGCTTACTATGCCTGCTGGTGTATTGCTTTATGGTCCTCCTGGTTGTGGTAAAACTATGTTGGCCAAAGCCATTGCTAATGAAAGTGGTGCCAACTTTATCTCTGTCAAAGGTCCTGAACTACTGGATAAATATGTTGGTGAATCTGAACGTGCTGTTCGTCAAGTATTTGAACGTGCTCGTGCATCGTCTCCTTGCATTGTTTTCTTTGATGAATTGGATGCTCTTTGTCCACGTCGTGGTATGAGCGATGGTGGCAATGGTGTCAGTGAACGTGTTGTCAATCAATTGCTCACTGAAATGGATGGTTTGGATACTCGAAAGAATGTAGTTGTCATCGCTGCAACAAATCGTCCTGATATCATTGATCCTGCTATGCTTCGTCCTGGCCGTCTTGATAAATTACTCTATGTACCATTGCCACAAGCATCTGATCGCTTCCAGGTACTATTCCAAGCCATTTTTCTTTCTCTTATCTTGACTATTAGATTTTAACCACATTAAGCAAAAAATGCAAGTTGGATCCATCGTTGGATTTGCAGCAAATTGCTGCAGACCCTCGTTGCGAAAGCTTCAGTGGTGCAGATTTAAGTGCTTTGGTCCGAGAAGCTGGTGTTGCTGTTTTACGTGAAGCTGATCAAACTCATCAAGACACTGGTTTATGCATTCAAATGAAGCATTTCAACACTGCTTTCTTGACAGTATTCCCGTCTGTCTCGAAAGCTGATCAAAAGATTTTTGAAAAGATGAAGAAGAATTTAAGAAAGTCTCGAGCCACTTTGACAAACAATACTGAAGAAGCAAAGGCTGATGAGCCATCACCTGTAGATGCCACAATGGCTTAGAATAATCCTGCATAATGAATATGACACGTTTTGATATTAATTCTAACTTTCATCATTTCTGGTAGAATTCATGTAGCGATTTTGTTTTTGAGTCATGATTAGCACTAAAGTTTTTAGGTAAGAAGACAATCAACTCGATTTACAAAGGTACATATATTTTTCAATTACAAAGGCACATAAAAATGTAATACACAAAAGAAAGCTCCTTTAAGTAACCTTAACTGGTGAATTCCCATCAACGTGGACGATTTTTGGTGTTTCCATCAATTCAAACTTGGCTGCATAGTGCACCATTTCATTGAGTTTTTTCATGTTGTATTGGTAAACTTCGCTGGTTATAGTCAACAAAAGCACTACAAGTAGTAAAATGTTGCAAATGACAGCAGCTTTTAATGCACTGCAATCTACAGAACATTGAGATTTAATGTCCAAATCGGCACGTCTTCGACACATTAGTCTACTAGCACCAGAATTTTTCACAGCTACAAGTGAACCAAGTGTCATTGCAGCACATAAAGCAAATGCTCCAATGTTCAAAATTTGGTATTTTGAATAGAAAGCAGTATAGTGATGAGCCAAAATCATTAACGTCATTCCCAACAAAGCTGAAAGAATCGACGCAGTTAAAAGGTATTGAAATTCCATTGTATCACTAATAGCAGGCACATATGCAATACACATTGTTTTCTTTAGGTATTTCGACACAAATGCCATTGTGATGATTCCAAGAAGAAATGTCATTCCAAATAGCACTTTTGAAAGCCATGGGCTCATTAACGCCTTTTTGATTATTGTAAAATTCATTGTTTGTTAACCAAGAAAATAAGGAAATGATTGACTAAAGAAAGGACAAGAAAGTACAGAAGAAATGCTATTTCGATCAAAGAGAAATGCACTAACTGAAAGGAATTGCATTTCAATCATTTTTATTAATTATTCTAACAGTGGAATAGTTGGGTGGAAACATGACAATATATATATTGTAGGTAACAAATTTACAATATTCGTACTGTAAGTAGCTAAGATAACAATATTCATACTGTAGGTAACTAAGCTAACTATAAATTTCTACAAAAATAACAATATTGCTATTGTAGCCAACTAAGATACATTACAATTTTTAATATCCAAAATACATTTAGACAGCCATTGTTGGAGTCTCACAATCAATGTGAAGACAATCAGTACGTGGTGTTTCCATGAGAATGTGATTTTTAGTTTCTGGTGTTTCCACAAGAAACATTGGACGACGATCACTTAAATGCAATTGATAAGCACAAGACAAAATTGAAAAAAGTAGTAACAATACTGTAATACCTCCACCAACTAAAGTTCCATTCAAAGCACCACAATTCACATCACAAATTTCATTGAGTTCTGTGTAATAGTTTTGTGTACAAACATATTGTCCAGCAGCTGAAAAATTGACTGAAGTTGTTGCTGCAATCATCAAGACAAAACACATAACATCAATAGCCATGACCAGAAGACGTTGTTTAGTGTACCATTCTTTATTACGATAGGAAATTATCATCGATGCAATACTGCACATGATAGTCAAGACACTGGAAGCAAATTGAAATTGAAATTGGCCCATATTGCTAATTGCTGTCACAAATGGATCACAAGTAGTTGTTGTAAGATAATTCACTGTAAATCCAGCAGTAAGGAAACTTGAACAAATACTCAATCCATGAATAATTGGTGCTAATTGACGAGCATGGAGTAATCCAAGAAGACGTGGTGGCAATGTAGGCATTTGAAAGTAAATTGACTTCTGAAATCTTTTTACTCAACCATTCGATCAAAAACGATTGCTTTTACTAGCCAATCTATTTTTCACATGCACATCAAATTTATTAACTGCTTTCTTCCTGATTTAGTAGTGTTTCATGCTTAAAATATACTTCTATAAACAATAAATAGAGTTTTGATATTTTAGCTTGAAATACAATAGTTTAATAATAATTCGGAATCAATTTGATACTGATTCTTTGATGTCCATTGCAATGTCCATTGTAATACCCTTTTAAAGTACTAAATAATTCTATTTAACACTGCTCTTATCTTCTCTTTCAAAGTCATTAAGTACTGAAAACCTTAGAATTAGAAATTAGTCTCAACTTAGCTTTAATTGTTGTACTGTTCTTATAATTAAGATAATGCCAATAGAAATTAGTATTGTTAAATCCCTTGAGCTTGAAAAGTTGATCAAAGCAGTATATCGTAGTTAATAACTATGATATTTACAATGGTATTACTATTGCTAAATCCCTTTTGCTTGAAAAGTAGTTAAAGCTATATTGTAGTTGTTGAGATATAATTGCCACTTTGGTGTGGAAATATCACATTGCTGTTTATAGCTTAAATTGAACAATAGAATTGGTAGCTATAAACAGCTTAATGATTTGATTTCGAGTTGATGAGCAGTATAAGTGATGATGAAGATGGTGAGACGACTTTAAGTCAAGTACTTGTTCATTCCAGTGTTTCTTCATCGTCCGAGTCTGCTGAGGAATCGAGTGAAGAAAGTAGTGATGATGATGAAATGGAATCATATTTAAATGATTCAAGTTCATCAGAGGAAGAACCTGTGGATTTTGTTACACAAGTTGGACACCATGTAAAAAGTGCTATTAAAACCATTATTGGTACACCTGAAAGTCGATTTGAAAATCGAACTAATACAACGTTGAAATGGAAAGAAGATGTTGCTTATGAAAAAGCTAAAGCAGAGTATTTAATGCAAAAACAATTGGAACAAACGATGGTATTGCAGCAGCAACAAGAACAAAAACTTGAAACCAAGAGAAAACGAAAGCATAAATTGCAAAAGAAAGCCAACAAGAAAAATGATAAAATGATGGCAAATAAGACGGAGTTGTGTGATATACGAAACCAAAAGCTCGATGCCAAAATGACCATTGTATCTGAAATACGATTACATCGATTAAATGTTGACGCTGGAAATGTACTTGGATTTATTCGACGAAAGCCTCCAGTGATTACAACTTCATCATCTGCGCCAGCACTTCCAAGTCCAATTCCCATTACTGAAATTGAAAAAAGTCTTCTTCATAAAGCAAAAACAGAGTATAGGACCGAGCAACTTTTATCAACAAGTGAATACGCAGAAACTCTTGGTCGAAAGTATGGTACACTTCCAGCAATTAACACACCACCACCCATAGTTCATCCTGAGCAAATTGAAACAACAGTTGAGCTTATCTTACGTCTTGCACCACCAAAGAAAGAGGAACCACAAGATAAACCACAAGCCAACAGCTCCAAAATAAAGAGTTTGTTTACCATCAATCTTAAACGATTTCGCCATGTTGAAATCTGCCAAGGTGATCATATTGGTGAACGTGGTTGTGTTGAACTTGGCCGATCTTTGCTTACAGGGGCTTGTCCAAGGCTAAAGCATTTAAATCTTGGATGGAATGATATCAAACTAAGAGGAGTTGCTTCATTAGGTAAATCTTTTGCACAAGGGGCTTGTACCCAGTTAAGTCATCTTGATTTGAAAGCAAACAATTTAGATGCCAGTGGATTGCAGTGTATACTTGATGCATTAGCTGTTGGTGGGTTGCAGAATTTAAAGCACATGGTATTTAGTTGTAATATGATCGGTGATGCTGGAGGTAAAGCCATTGCACACGCATTTTTAAAAGGTTCATTTCGGCATCTAGTCACGATGGATTTTAAATCAAATAAAATCAAAAACGATGGATGTCGAGCCATTTACAATGCTTTTACAGCTGATTGTTTTCAAAGATATGGGCCTGCATTGGAGTTGATTGATCTTCGTCGAAATCAAGTAAATCAAATCACAGCACAATCATTTGTTCCTTGCCCCAAGCATATCAGCTTTTAATTTAAATTTCTATTATAAATTTGGCATCTAGTCATTGATATTAGTTGTGACCATAGTATCTTTTTGAAATACCACATTCACTTGATAATTGACTTAAACCGATCTTTGCATTCTGCCACAGTCTTATCAGTAAAGTATTCACTGATTTTTGTCCATTTTTCACTGTCAATATTCAAATTCGTCTCACAATAGGCATACACAGCGAGAATCAGTCTTCTATCATCAATACAGCTAAATGCTTTGCGTTTTTTCTTCTTTGAATCTTCGTAAGCTCGTTCTTTTCTATACAATTGCTGGAATCGAATTAAACATGCCTCAGCAAGTCTTCTTTTGCTTGTTTTACACTCTTTTGCCAATTCTTCAGCAATTGCATTCCAGTCATGACTTTTAAATCCAAGTTTCAATAGTAATTTCATCTCATTACTTGTCCATTTCTCTCTTCGCCATTGTGGGGACACGTAATACCGCCAACACAATCGATAGCAATTACTTTTTGTGTTTTCTTTTTGTTCCTTTGCAAACTTTTCCCATTCTTCAGCATTCAATTGTTCTGCATTCTTTGGTAATTCTCTCAAGACCCTAGAAATGCCTTTCACGCGAATTTCCAGCGTTCTGTTCACTCCAATCGCACACTTGAGCTTCTCTACGTATGGTGCAAGGTGTTGTGTACTGCTAGTCGTTGGCTGCACGCGTTTGCTTTGAATTCGACCGGATGGAAGCTGTACAAGGGCATCAGCAGCCAGAAATGGCTTTTTAATCTCCTCAACACTCTCTACAGAAACAGGACGAGCCCCTTTAGCCTTCAGTACATCAATACGAAGTGCGAGTTCTGTTTCTTTCTTGTTTAACTCGTCAAGAATCTCTTCTAATGCCTCCACGTACGCCAAGTTTGCTTTCAATGCAGCTTCTGTCGCCATGTGGTCACTAAATCGCAGATGGACACACATAGATCGATAGATGCAAAGATTACCTTTAGGAAAACCTTGTATAGCGTTGACAGAAGAGTTAAAGAAGAGATCAGACGCTTGTAGATGTAATTGATCGATGGACTTGGCGCCAAATTTGAAAGTAACGATATTAACCACCCCCCTCCCCCGGGGGTAGCCTAAAAAAGATTCAAATTCTTACTTTCAGTCAAAATGCATCAAGTATCATCTTAGGAATTTTACCTCTTAAGTACAAGATTTAGTTTGTAAATTGCCATGTTGTCTGCAATTATTGTAGAAAGCATCGGTCGGTACTTGATCAGCTCGTTAGATATGCAAAAGTTTGTGTTTGCAATACCAACGTATTCTTTGACTGAACCAATGTTGGCATTTCGTTTATTATTTTTAATGAGAGATAAAGGAGGAATTCAACCTGTTTATACATCTGCAGATTTGGAGATTGCGATGGAGAATGTGATCGTGTGGCATGACACTCTGGCCAAATTTTACGTTGAAATGTGAAAAAATTAAACTTGATATGTGTTTGCTCATTCGAAAGTGTCTGACATTGTATCAAGTTGTAAATGTTAATCCTTGTTTGGTTGCCAATTGCATTCCCGAAACAATTAAAGTTAGCGTTCTCATTGCCAATTTTAATGAGTGGGAATTTGCAAACAGTGCCTTTAACATTGAGTCCCTTGATATTAAAGTTCATAGTGAACATTGGGCAGATCATGAGGTAAGACCATCGTTATTGAATAATTTACCAACTTGCTCAAATCTAAAGCATATTACATTACGTTGGAGTACCGATTATATGGCCTTAAGTGTATTAGGTGAAACTTTGCACGAGTATAAAGCAATTACAGTAATATTTGTATACGAATGAGCAACCAAAGATATATTATTTTGGAGAATAAAGCTTTATCTAAATGGTATCGCAAAAGCGGATCAAATACACTTGAATTGGACTTTAATTTTATGATACGCAGTACTTGGTGGAATCAATTTTTTACAGAAATTTCATATCGAATGATTCGAGAAAATGTGTACAATGTTGTGTTCAATAATGGTAAAGTCATATCGTGTACATTGAAATATTTGAAATGGGACCAACTTATTGATGTGACTCGAATGATGAAAACTATAAACTTTATGTAGACTTAAATTGAGTTTTGCAAACACAATTCAAACTTATCAATTATTGCCGATTGTGATGCATATCAAACTTACGAGATCTAACTATTGAGCGATGCACCCTTGACATTGATTGCTGTAGGCACATGGCTAAGATATTACCCCAACTTGTCAGCTTGGTTTTAATTGAAAATAATGTGGACGATGACTACGCACTTGTCGTGATTGAGCAACTGGTTCATTGCTCTCGTTTACAAGCTCTTTAATTCAACAGTATTTGACAAGTGTCACGGCAACTGCTATTGCAAAGGAATAAAAGAATATGGTGCGATGCAGAAATTAGATTTATCAAACAACAGAATCGGTGACGATGGTGCATTTGCTTTGAGCAACGTCATGTCTTGTTTAAATGCTAACAATTTAAATAGAAACTGCATTAAATTCAAAGGAGCTGCTGCAATAGCTAAAGCTTTGGCATTACTTGGGTGTATAGATATAGAAGACATCAATTTATGTGGAAACCATCTTAATTCATAGGAAGTAAAAATTATCAGAAGGAGAATCGAGTTATCAGCTAATCGTTATTGTCAATTAAGTCTAGACAATATGTGCAAGCGTTCATACAGCTCCTATTGTAATCAGACGGTAAAACATAGTTGTGTTTGCAGTTAATTCAATTTTGGTTTGACCAACTCTGAATACTAAAGCTCTGTAGTTAACTTTTGTATTATTATGTCTTTTTTCATGCTAAACCTATAAGTCATAGTTTGCCAGTGTGTCAGCTTTATTTCTTGCTGTCATGTATGTCATTTTCTGTAAAAGGTTCTTGAGAGAGGACAAGGAAACATTTCAAATTTAGTTTGATAATGGTGCCACCAATACTTGTTGAAAGCATTAGTCGGTACTTGATAGCATCGTCCGATATATATCGTCTACTTTTTGCACTACCAACATATTCCTTGACAGATCCAATGCTTGCACTACGTCTTTTATATTCAGAGAGAGAAAGAGGTCGAATAAAACAGATTTGGGGTCATATTTGTCGAAGTACACGATGTGATCCGTGTGGCATTCAATTGTGGCCAAATTTTACTACACCATGTATTGTTGTCAAGCCCCAGATTTCTTGGGTAGTTGAAATATGTTTACAAATGTATGGAAAAGTGCACGCAAACCCATTATTGCGATGCATTGAGATTCCAAAAGCTATCACGGTTGAGATCAATATCAAGTGGTTGTTTCATGAGCACTGCCCAAGCGTAAACTTTAATGTTGACTTGTTCAAGCGACTGCTATAGCAACGGTGTTCCGTCATTACCACCAAAGATGGTGCGAAATCCTGTAATATGCACTACTTTATAGCATCTTACATTGAGTTGGTCAAACAAGGGGAACAGAGAAATCTTATGTGACTTTCTTGAAACATTGTACATGTTCACAGCTTTAAAGTACTTTTGTTTGGACCTGATTAAATATTATAGCTGGAATGCAAGAATGGTCATAGCTTTGTCAAATTGGTACCAACAGAATACATCAAACACATTGAAGTTGCAATGTGATCTCATATATAGGTATTGTGGTGCCTTGTTTAAACAACAGTTCAAATTGGTTGATTGAAGAAGAAATGAGTGGCCTTGTATTTAATAATGGAAAACTAACATCATGTACTTTGATGTGGCTACAGTATGAGCGACTTGATAGAGTGATTGAACGATGATAGCATTGGTGTGATAGTAGAGCAATTGATCCATTGTTCTCGCTTACAGGTTTTTTGCGTAAGTGCTTAACACTTGACAAACACAATAGCGATTGCAATTGCCAAAGCTATACCACAATGTCGTGCTATTAGGAAATAACACAAAACAGAATAGGTGACAAGGGTGCAATTGCTTTGAGCACCGTCTTAAATTACTTCGACACTTTAAATCTGACTCTCATTAATTTCAAAAGAGTTATTGAAATAGTAAATGCTTTGTTGGTTCCTGGTGGCAAAGGAAAGATAAATATCTATTGTAATCATTGTACAAAGTTGGAAATAAAAGTTATCGGAAATGTTATCAAATCATCGGCAAATCGCATTGTCAAATTGAAAAGGTATTGCTAAACTATTGAAATATTGAATGAGATACTTGATGAATTTTAAGTAATGCAATTGTATTGAGAGGGAATACAGACTACCTAACCAAAGTTATTACTTAATTAAACTATAGTTCATAGTGCAACTTTATAGTAATTTAGGACCTCGTACAATACTGTAGATGGTAGAATACAAAGATATAGTTAACTATTCCGTACTAAATTATTGATTGATCTAAATTGAGATTGCAATGGTTCACTGTTTGGATATTTCCATCCGATCATGTCTTTAAGATGTTCATGAATCTCTTCTTGATTGAGAAACATAGTGTCATGATAGGTACTAATACAAGTAAGATTCACTTTTGTCAAGTAGCTTACGAAGTTGGATCAATTTTCTGTCTCTTTGTTTGGCGAACGATACGACGAGGTCGATAACCTAAAGCTAATTAAAGCTATGCCATTGTTTAAATGCTAACCTGTTGGTGGTGCTGGTGGCCTTTTGACGAATGTTACGTATTCCATTTGATTAACATCAATACCATACATCATACTCCAATGTTCTAGCTTTCGTTTTACTGCAGGAGGTACTATAGCAAGAGCCACGCCATCCGGGCTATGATCTTGCCGATGTTTGAGTTTATTGGCAATGTTGTTGAGTTTATTGACTTTTTCAACTAGAGGACTTGGTGTTGAAAAGCGTTTAACACTTGTATGAGTAGATCTTTTTGCAAGCAATGTATTGCTAAATGCTGTAGTAAAATCATGTTGTTCTATCTTGATTTGCTGTGTATTTGCAAGTTCATTGCAAAAATGTTTCCAACTACAGAAATAATGAGTCTCTCAAGAGACAAACCAAAGCACCGTTCATGACATTGTCTTCCACTTTTATGAGGAAAATGTGAACCAATTTCATTCCAATTTTTTGTACCAAGTCCATACACTAATGCACGTAGTTTTTGATCATCCTACTCATATTGAATTCCACTGGCTTTCTTCTCGTCATACCTCTGGAGCCCAGTACCCTTTATTAGCAATCAATTGCTACAAAACAATCATTTCTAAATGTAATTCATTGTTTTACCACTTTTTCTGTCTTGTTATCTGTACATTTACTAGACAAATTGATAAAATCGCATGAAAACACTTAAATAAGCTTACCTAGATGGTTTCTTTGCATTCTTTCGGATTGGAGGTACATTCTCTTTACCTATATGATTGCTTTAGATCCTTATTACTGAAATATATTCACATATACCAACAACAGCGCGCATGTCCATCTCAACTATGGAGAACGTTGAAAAATGCTACAGGTTTATACATATTTTTTACAATATTTTATTAAGTATACAAATATAAAGATAAAATGGACTAATTTAAAAAAAATCGAATCGCTGGAGGTGTGTGTGGCCTTTCTAAACAATGGCGGGAAATTCAAATCCAGACGGTATTTGGCGCGCGTTTCAACGGTAACCACGTGAATGGAATAGGAAAAAAGAGTATTCTATTGCATGATACAAGCATTGTACGTCGTATCCTATAGTTTAAAAGGATTCATTCGATGCAGAGATATCGTTGAAAATGCACCTTGAAAAGGTACTTGGCAATAGTCTATTTTCACGCAACTTGTTGTCAATGTAAAGGAAGTTGTATCATTTTAAAAAGTTGATGTAGCAATATGTTCAATGAATTCATTTATTTCCAAGCTTTATACTGCTTTCTTCATCATATTAAAGCAATCCTATTCAAAGTAATTAAAATTTATGCATGCTTAAATCCGGTCTACAACATACAGTAAATAAAGTAGCCACAAGGTTGCGTAATTTTAGTAAAATTGTAAACGAAAGGATTACAAACACGCAACTTTGTCTGAAATATCATTGCGTCGGTATGATTCATTTGTGTTCTGAAGAGCTATAACATGCTAATAAGATAATACATTGAAAGCTTTATCTTCTCCATACTTTGCTCTCTTTAAAACCTCGTTTTAGAATCAAAAAGACCCTCTTTAACCTATTTGTCTCGTTAGTGCCCATAAGTAGAAATACCGTAATTTTAACGTATTTGCTGTTTACTATACCATTTTACGGGAATCCAAGGAAGATAAGAAGATTCTTTGTCATTTTCAATTTCAACATGTCGAACA
>JNBS01000016.1:0-10566 GCA_002081575.1 Thraustotheca clavata | reverse complement strand
TGTACACAAAAATTTCTTTTCTTGGTGAGTTAAAAGATGTTTTCGTAAAACCTATCGATTCATTAATTAACTCTACTAATCTTAATTAGGCACCTTTCTATCAGTCATAGTTTTTCCACACCCAAGACAAATGAAAGTTTTTGATCCATTGTCATTTGTTTGAATTGTATGAGGACCCCAAGTATGTTGTGTAAGATGATCTTTTAATCCTTGGGCATCTTCAAATACAAGTCCACAGCCTGGTTCAGCACATATATGTGGTGTCACAATATCCAATGGAGTCTAGTCAATATAGAGCAGGAAGATAAAAGCTAATATACCTTTGGTAAACCAAGAACTGGTGTGTAAAATGAAGCTGGTTGCCAACCCATGGCATATGACATTATTAGTACTTGTGCTTTGCAACTCGAGGTTGGCAATGGCAAAGTAGAAATCTGATTTGATAGCACTAAAAATATAAGCTCTAAAAATGGCACTAAAATTTCCCATAGAAAGTGAGTTTTAGATTAAATATAACTTGAGTGTATAACTAATCCTGAAATAGTGTCTTGAATATTGATAAGCATGAAAATTAAACACATTTTACTCTATAGAGATCATAATTGAAGTACTAAATGCATTTAAAGTGAAGAAAGGAATGAATAGCTTTTGTAGTAGAAATGATATTTTGTGATGGAAAGAAATGATATTTTCTATTTAAAAAAAAAGAGTATATTTACAAGTATGAACAACGAAGGACATGAATGCAATGTTGATGCGTGGAAGTTGATAAAATATGTAGTATATGAATTTATGTGAAAGATAGAGCTTTTGGAAATGATACTGAAGCTGGTCGAATGTTAAGAAAACTTTATGGTGGAAATACTAAACCACAGATTAATTACCCAAGTATATATATGGTGAATTTGAGAGATTTAACTTTTGTTGTAGAAGTGAATACTAAACGTAGAGATTTAAGTGGACCATTTATTCCTGGTGGTGGCAATGCTACAGTGGATGCACGTAGCAATAAACTTGCTGTATCGAATACATCACGTGGAGTTAAAGTACCTACACCATGTAGCAATCAAGTATTTAGCTATAGAAATATTTGTGTTATAAAAGTATAGGAACCATATCATGCTATTGATGTATTGCCAATACACAGAAGACCAAAAGATATCATTGAAAAAGAGCTTGCTCAAATTAAAAAAAGTATTGAAGGGTATAAGCCACGTGTGTCAAAGTACTTTGTTTATGTAATTAGTGATTCTTAATATTGTTGTAGATTTCCAGGGAGTATTCAAGAAAAGGAGAAATTACAACAAAAGTTTACTTATTTACCAGGATCAATATTACCTAGTGAAATGTTACCTGGTGCAGGTATTATTTATGGTCAAATTGATATGATTAATAATGTTGATAGAGCTTTTGGATAAAGAATTGATACATAAAAATTCAATTCGTGAAGCTGAACCAAAGTCAACATTAAATGAACTACGCAAACTTCAAAGACAAGTTTTGGATGAAATCGATCAACGTAAACGCTACTTAGCTGATATGAAAGCACTTGGTAAATACATCAATCAAAGCCAAATGGATCAAGATTTAGCTGGTCTTCTCTCAGACTTGACAAAAATTCAAAATATGATTCAAGAGCATTCTTAAATCTACTGAATATGTTTTCATTTTACTTTTTGGTACATTCTGCAACGTTAATGCACACTGTTGAATCATTTGAATGAAAAGGCAACATTGTTTAACTCTCAATCAATGAATGAATACGTAAAAAGACAATGCATATTAAGCTGTGAAGCTTAAAAGCATACCATACTACTCAAGCCATGTAAACCCATAAGCTTTAAAGTAGCATCATCTTGTTCTAAAGCTTCATTCATATAAGTTTGTAAAAAGCAGTAAACGTATTCTGAACACCGTCAGGATCTTCCGAATCAGCAAACCAATTATCAAATCGATCCATATTCATAAAGATAGCAAAGAGTACACCAAAAAACTCTGCATCTTTCTTCATTTTTAACAACTTGCGAGCTTTGGCCATTTATTTTTTGAAAACTTGAAATAATCGGGTACAAAGACGATGTATCAAACATACTAAGATTTCCTGAGGGTGAATTTCCCGTTGACGTCGATTTTGTGATTGCATTATATGATTTCACCACTGGGTTTTAAAATTACATCACTTTTTGCTTTTTGAGTTTTTTGTCGCTTAGCTGCATGTTCTTCTCCCTCGTTTTCTTCTTTACCCTCTTGCTCTTCTTCTTCTTCTTCATCATCATATTCTTCTTCGCTCTCGTTGTCAAAGTTAAATTTCATCATCTTGACATCATCGGTACTCGGTACTATAGCTTTGCTTGTCATTTTAAACTTCCATTAATCCAAACAGATCATATTTGTTAAATATATTGTAATTCTAACTAATCAATATATAATTTACGCTGAATGACAAGTTAAAATACAAGTTTTAGTGACCAAAATCAGTGCAAATCTCTTATCAAGCAAGACAATCAAGCAATTTCTTGATTTATGATGATAAACATTGGTACAATATAAATACATGGCTTTAAAGTCATTTATACATAAATTGACTCAATAGTTTCCTTTTAGAAATTGTCTAAATCAAATTACAATCATCAATAGGATATTGCTTGTACAATCGTCAAAGGAAAAGTAATAAGACTAGTCTTTTTCAAATTATGTGTTTTTGATTCACTAAGTTAGCACAATTATTGCCTAGGAGCTTGTTCATTTGTAGGTGATCGGGGTTGACGTGGACGTAAGATAAATACACTGTGAAAGACGCCATCAAATATTGTTTGAGCACCACGAAAGTAGGGAAATTGGAGGTACAACATCACAAAGAGCTTTAGATGGTAAAAGAGAGGAACCCACCATAACACAACTTCAAGAGAAGAAAAAATACTCTCAACGATAGACACAACAGTGAAATAACACACCCACCATTCATGAGTACGACGATGACCCAAAGTCATTGTACTCATGACAACAAAAGCAGGAAATGCCAGTGCAACACAATCACAACCACGCATGGTTAAGAATCCTGGTGTGCCAAGGAATATTAAACCAGCAAGAGCTGGACCTTGAGCACGAAGATCACGAAGGATGTGTGCAGAGCGTTCTGATATAGCCCCAATGGCTGTCATTGCTCGTAGAACAACATTAGCAGATTCGACTTCATTGCGTGCTGCGGCTGGAATACGATCAGCGTAAGGATGCATCCATGATGATAAGATTTGGTAAATTACTCGGTATCCCCGAGTAATTGGTAAATGGAACCAGATCAAGAATATATTGGTTGTCAATCCAGACACAGTGAGTGTACTTGAAATGAAATTGGGTAAAAACAAAGTAACAAGACTGACACTAGTAATATAGAGTGCCCATGGAACCCAAACTTTTAAACAATGCTCAAGATATTCATCATCTGTAGGTGTAAGTGGCATGGTTAATTGCTTACGACGTCGAATATGAATTGTTTGAATCGATTTTAGCACTGGGACCCAGCTTGAGAGGAAAATAAGTAGATTTTCATGGCCCAAAAGATGTACAACAAAATCAGGGCTTGTACTCACAACAATATAGGCAATCAATGCAAAGACAGCATGAGGAAGAGCAATGCCAGCAATTTTGGATTTTGCATATACTTGAGCCAGGAATTTTTTGTATACACGTTTTAATGTAGCTCGAAGACGAAAGTAAGCACGCATAATTTTACGAAAATATCCTTTGCGATAAGCAATCAAAAGAAATGTACTTGTCGATACCAAACCAATTTGTACTTCAGGTTTTAAAGCTAAAAATGTATCATAAGCAGCCATCGAAGCAGATTTTACATGAGGCATTAAAATATCAATAAGAATTACAAGATATGCCAATAGTGGAATTACGATCAATTTTAACAAAGCCACCCATGCAATAAATGCAGTCCATGTAGCAGTAGTAGCTTCTTTTAATGCTTCTATGGCTTGAGCAGCATCAAAGTACGTGGATAATTCAGGCAATCCAAACACAACAGCTGCATTTTCCTCGATCTTTTCCAAAGGAACATACGAGTGTATGAGCGATGTTAACGATGTGTTGGTATTTGTACATTTCGACAAGAAAAGCGATTGAGCCATTGCAGTCACATTCGCCAATGCACATACATCCGATGTAGAGCTAAAAGGAAGCACAAATAGAGCTACAGCTAGAGCTAAAACAACTAGCACAGCCACCACGCGCCACCGCCGATGGTTTGCCATGTTACAAAATGAAGTTTAAGAGGTAAAAAGTGCACTTTTTATATGTAATTGGCCACAAGCCCCAACGTTGTATCATATGTTTACTGGGAGTAAAGTTTGCGGCCTTGGTTGTGGTAGAAACATGAAGCATTTCCATAGTGTCCGTTTCCATGAGGATTTGCATTAGAGTACTTTAGCATTGATTCTACATGATAAATAAAGGATAGTAAGAATGATTATTGAATTCTATACGTTTTAAAGTGTCTAGAAAGGGATATTGGTTTTAAAAATGCGATGAAAATGAATTGATAATGTAAAAGAAAAATGATGCGTGATGTGTCAACATGATTGTCCAAATGAACCAAAGACAAGAAAATGAGTATTGAAGATGACGTTTAGTGCTATAGATTTGTGCATTTGAAAGAGTTTGACTCATAAAGACGAACGAATGTAGGAATGATATTTTTCATGAAAAAACAGAGTTTTTAGATTACGCTCGACTAATCGATGACGTATTCAAACGACACATACTAAACATCATTTTTATAGCCTAGTCGAACAACTTTCACTATTCGATTATCTTTATCAATGTCATTTAAAGACATCCCTTCTCTTGCATCTAAAGTTGCTATTGTCACTGGAGCTAACTCTGGAATTGGTTTGGTCACGGCTCGTGAATTGGCTAAACATGATTGCCACGTTATCCTTGCCTGTCGATCACGTGAACGTGCTGAACCTGTGGTGAAAGCACTGGAAAGCGAAATTACTAATACAACTGGCAAAGTCGAGTTTATGCAATTGGATATGATGAGTCTTAAATCAATCAAACAATTTGTTGATGAGTTTAAAGCAAAAAATCTACCACTTCATATTCTTGTGAACAATGCTGGTATTATGGCTGTCCCATTTCAACTTTCTGTTGACGGCATTGAGTCCCAATTTGCAACTAATCATGTTGGTGTCATGGCTTTGACAACGAGTTTACTACCTTTACTGGAATCTTCCGCTCCTGCACGTATTGTATGTGTCAGTTCTGCTGCTCATAAATGGGCTCCAGAATCAGGAATTGACTTTGAGAATATCAATAATGAAGCAAACTACTCCAAGTACACTGCTTACGGCCAATCTAAAGTTGCAACCATTTTATTCACTCGAGAATTACATCGTCAGCTACGAGAACGAGGTATCACAAATATTCATGTAAATGCTGTCCATCCTGGTGTTGTTCAAACCAATTTGTTTCGTGAACAACCATGGATCATTCGAAAGCTTTTATCACTTTTCCAAAGATCTGAAGACAATGGAGCCAAAACACAACTCTATTGTGCCACAAGCGAAGATATTGTCAAGAACGATTGGTCTGGACGATACTTTGAGCCGATTGCCAAGCTCTCTGAGTCTTCGGCTATATCTCAAGACATGGAATTAGCAAAAAAGCTATGGACGTTTACTGAAGAACTCATTGCCAAGTCAACGTAGTTCTACATATTGGTGTTCATAAACAACTGAAAAACATGTATATTTACGTGAGAATTAATTGCTATGTCAACGTGATAGTTGGATACTCACAACAGAATATTGCTATGTCAAGGTAGATTATCACGAATATGTAGATAAACTCATATTCATACAAGTGATTATCAACGTAGAAGTCATTATAGAGTAGATAAACTAGCACAAAGACAACTGAAATATTATAATGGCAACATTTATCATGATAGTATAGATAAAGTGTCAAACTATGATTTTGAGAGATGTATAAAAACAAGAAAACGAGCTTTTAATATGCCAGATTAATTGTAGGTAGGTCATATTATTTGCAAATTTTCTTTCTTATGCTTCTTAAATGTCAAACTCGAATTGAGTTGGTTATTATCTTAATATGCCCAAGCATTAAATGTATTGTATAGTTAATGATGTAAAGTTTACACTTGAACATAGAGAATTTGTATCATGAAAGTGGTTTAATTCATAATTCAGTGCTTGTTGATTAAATTTACTCAAGCACTAATAAAAGTTGACTTCAAGGATGCAAGTACAGTATGCACATGATAGCCCTCGAACCAGTCGAGTAATAGCCGGAATAATGCTTCATAATTTGAACACTCCTATAACAAGCTTTAATTCGATTTTGGTTATTGTATTTACTACGTTTAATCATTTGATTATGGTCCTAAAATCTATGTATACAGCATTCATAAGAAGCCTAGACTCATAGTGTTATAGATTAATACATTGAAAGACTCATTTTGATCGAGAATTCATGAAAGATCAGATTTTACGATTACACTTTCGTCAACGATGACGTGTACACAAGACACATACATACTAAACATACACATTTGATAAACCATTTAAACAAGATCATTCTTCAATTGTCTTTCAAAATTTCCTTTCAAAACATCCCATCTCTTGTATCTAAAGTTGCTATTGTCACTGGAGCCAAATCTGGTATTGGTTTGGTCACGGCTCGTGAATTGCCAAAACTAGATTGCCACGTTTTCCTTGCCTATCATTCACATAAACGTACAGAATCTCACTTAAAAGTGAGATGGCCAATTCAAATCAAATGGGAAAGTCGAATTTATGCAATTGGATATGATGAGTCTTAAGTCGATCAAACAATTTGTTGATGAGTATAAAGCTAAAAATCTTCCTCTTCATATTCTCATCAACAATGCTGGTATTAGGGATGTCATTTCAACTTTCTATTGATGGTATCAAATACCAATTTGCAACAAACCATGTTGGTGTCATGGCGTTAGCTTTGGGTTTATTGCCTCTACTCGAATCTTCAGCTCCTGCACGTATTGTCAATGTTAGCTCGGTGTAGTATGGGTCTCTGATCAGGACTTCATAGTTCACAGTTTTGTCTCATGGATCACTTGATATAAGATAGTAGCTATCGTATCTACAGAGTCTACAGCACACTCGGCTATTTAAAAATAGGCTCCAGCTTCTGGAATTGACTTTGAGAACATAAATAATGAAGCAACCTATTCCAAATACACTGCATACGGTCAGTCGAAACGTGCAACAATTCTATTCACTCGAGATTTACATCGCCGACTACGTGAACGAGGCATCACGAATATTTACGTCAATACCTTACACCCTGGTCTTGTTCAAACCAATATATTCAGTGATTACGGTGGGTCATTCAAAAAATCTTATCGCTCTTTCAACGATCTCAAGACAATGGAGCCAAGACACAACTTTATTGTGCTACAAGTGAAGATATTGTCAACAACGACTAATCTGGACTCTACTTGAACCGATCGCCAAGCTTTCGGAGTCATCTGCTATATCTCAAGACATGGAACTAGCTAAGAAGCTATGGACATTCACTAAAGAACTCATTGCCAAGTAAACGTAGCTTTACATGTTAGTGTATATAAACAATGTTAACATGAATAATCAAGAATTTCTTGCAACTTGATAACATTATTAGTAACTAAGTTTGCATTACTAAAACTATAGACATTCACACAAAAATTGATATTGTACTACCAACGTAAAATATCATGACTATAAACCTTAAAAATCATAGATACTCATACAAGAATCTATTGCCATGTTAACTAGATTATCATGATAAGGCAGACAGACTAGTCAACCTAGATAAAATAGTATGAATACTATAGAAGATAATTGCAAGACAACGTATATAATTATTATAGTGTAGATAAACTAGCATAAATCTATGGATATTCATACAAGAATTAATATGTAGATTCTCATGATAGTGTAGATAAAGTGGATGAGTCATCAAATTGTATAGTTCGCCAAGTTGCTAATATTTATCAAGTAGTTATATGTGCAAAGTGGTTTTGGTTTATTTTCTAACCGAAACGATCATTGCGAAATGGGTTGTGGCTCGTCGCTTGGCATTGGAACGAAAGTGGCTGATAGAAGCCCTCAAGAGCAGCAATCAAGCGATAATTCTCCATTAACACCAGAAGAAATACGTTCTCGAATTGTATGTTCGGAGAAATCAACGAGATTGCAATTAACTCCAGCATTATCGATTGAATATGCATTTGTCTCGCAACGAGGATATTATCCTGATGGTACATGAAAATTAGCAATATATATCGAGTAATATTGTGTTAGCTATTGACAAACCAAACCAAGATAGCTATACGATCATTCCTAGCTTTGCAGGAGACCCAACTAAGATATTTTTTGGAATTTTTGATGGGCATGGAGCTACGGGTGATTTATGCTCGATATTTGCCAAGAAAGAAGTACCAGAACGTTTATTGAAGCTTATGGGCAAAGGAACACCAGCAAATTTTACTGAAATTTACTCTACTTCTTTCATTGATGTTAATGCCAAGGTATGTACATTGCAATATGAATTTCTCATTGTTACTAGCTCCATACATCTCGAATTGATGATAGTTTGAGTGGAACTACAGCTATTACATGTTTTATGGATGGAGATATTATTCATGTAGCAAACGTTGGGGATTCTCGAGCAGTAATTGCACGTTCCGATGCTTCTCGTATATCTGCTTCACCACTTTCGGTGGATCAAACACCTTATAGAACAGTATTAAAAGCAATTACTAGTTTGGTCATTGATAATATGAATAGGATGAAAGAGAGCGAGTTAAAAGATATGGAGCTCGTGTTTTAACTATGGATCAACTCGAAGGAATTGCACCTATTCATGAAGTAAATTTTTCAAATCAATTATGTACTATTTATTCATATAGAATTGGGCTACAGCTATCAATGAAGAAGTGGATGAAGATGGAGATCCTCCTCGTGTTTGGTCTCCCACAGGAAATTTTCCTGGCACTGCCTTTACACGATCTATTGGTGATGAAATTGCTGAAAGTCTTGGGGTTTTTGCTACACCAGAAATTACAAGTTTACAATTAGCTTCATCAGACAAATACATTATCATTGCAAGTGATGGTGTCTTTGAGTTTTTAACCAACCAAGCTGTTGTGGATATCATTAAGCAATACTCTGATCCTCTTGAAGCATGTGAAAAAGTTGTGACTGAGTCTTATCGTCTTTGGTTGCATTATGAATTACGTACAGACGATATTACAATTATTTGTATATACTTGGATCACGGTGTCTTGACTGAAGCTCAAAACAAGGAACGCATGCAAAGCATTAAGAAGGTTGATTTAATGACAACCAATATGCTCACAGACAGATTGATTGAGCTCCGTCCTGTACGTCGTGGTATGTCTAAGCAAAAACGAAGAGATCAAATGAAGAAAGACATGGCCAAGATGGTCACAGAGGAAGACTTGAGTTACAAGATGAATG
Organism: Thraustotheca clavata; assembly: GCA_002081575.1. Taxonomy (NCBI): domain Eukaryota; phylum Oomycota; class Saprolegniomycetes; order Saprolegniales; family Achlyaceae; genus Thraustotheca; species Thraustotheca clavata. Next base: position 1,036 of record JNBS01000016.1, on the reverse strand, counting down.
ATCATGTCATTTTGAAATCGAAACAAGAAATGGATAAAATTCAAGAAATTACACAAGCAAATTGGCTCTTTAAACAACTCACTGTACAACAACGAAATGATGTCTATAAAGTGATGGAAAAAGTTTCAGTTAATGAAAATGATATTGTTATTCGACAAGGTGACCCTGGTGATCGATTCTATTGTGTGCAAAGTGGTGATTACCAGGTTTGATCATATTCTTAATTTACCATTTAGCATTTATTAGGTTACTGTCAAGAATGATACACCGAATGGAATTCGTGAAGATATTGTTCATGTTTACCGTGGAGATACTCATCCATCTTTTGGTGAATTAGCTCTCATGCATAATGCTCCTCGTTCGTCTTCTGTGATTGCATTGACTAAAGGTGTTTTGTGGGCTATTGATTGTAGAGCTTTTCGTTTGGTCTTTATGAAATCACCAACAAATGTTATCGTACAAACCTTAAAGAAAGTTGATGTTCTAAAGTCTCTTACAACAACTCAACTTGAAAGACTTGCAACAAATCTGACTGAAATTACTTTTGAAGATGGAGATTACATTATCAACCAAGGCACAATTGGAAATACATTTTATGTGATTAAAGAAGGAGCTTGTTTGTGTACTGTGTGGGATGTCGATCCAACCTCATCCGAGCGTACAAGTCGAGAAGTATTACGACTTCGACAGCATCAATATTTTGGAGAAAGGGCTTTATTAAATGATGCACCACGAGCTGCCAATGTCATTAGTGTTGGACGTACAAAATTACTTCAAATTGGACGTCAAGCATTTGAAGAAATTCTTGGACCTTTGCAAAAGATTATTGACAATGATCGAGCTCAACGTGAAGCTAAACATAATTTCCAAGTTGCTGTAAGCAATCTACGTGAAAACAGTTTGGAATCAAGCTCACTTAAAAATGATGTTGCTCGTGGACTTATTACATTTAAATGTGTTGCTCAAACTAGTGATGTGGGAACTTTGGCTACGTATGAATCTCCAAACAATGTTCGATTAACAGTTCGTGTTGTTT
>JNBS01000012.1:0-25966 GCA_002081575.1 Thraustotheca clavata | reverse complement strand
TGTGTTTGACTGATTTGCTTTATTTGCATATTGTTCTGTATACTGAACATTGAATTGTCGTGAAATAACATTTCAATATATTGAATACTATTATCTATGTTGTTTAGTAAGAAATTGGAAAAAATATTCCTGACTTACCAAGACTTAAGCAATATAGATCAAATTAACTATGCATTTATGAACTTCGTTTGCTTATTTGTAAACCAAAATGTACAACAGATAGGTTTTGTACCTTCCAAAATTTGGTGGATGCTTTTGATAACTTTGGACAGCAATTTTTAATATATGACAAGATTTTATGGTTTGATCAATGTCGAATCCACAATTTTCAATGGGGTAGTTGGATGGTTGAAAGAATTAATGCCATAATCACTTACTATGATCAGTTCTTGAGGTAATGTCTAGGCTGGATTGTCTGTGTCTACATTGTAAAGCATATCCACGAAACATTAACACAACAACGTCCGAGGCAGTACTATATATCACGCGATAATTACCAGTTTATTTTACACCCTTTTTTAATCATGCAAAACTTAAAAGGATTATATAATAACTAAATGGTAGCGTCGTCAAAGTTAAAGCATGTACGTCGTCCAGTTGGTGGTAGAAATTTCATATTTGGAGTGTCAAGACTGCGAACTTGGACATTAGGTTGTTCCAATGTCACAAATACCATGAGTCCTGTTTCGTAAAAGTTTTGACATTTTACACCTAAAGACAATAAGAATCTGACGTTAAATAAATGAAATACCAGCAAAGTAGAAAGGTTGGAGTTGTTGATTGTGAGCAAATTGCACGGTACCATCTTGACGATGGAATAGTAAAGAGATTGTGTCACCACTTTGAATCGGACATTGTTGAAATCGTAGCATGAAATCACGTTGACTAAAAGGATATCAGGAAAAAAGGAATGGTAATAGTACTAGTACCCATCTTGACTTGTTGGATACACTGAGTCTCGACCAACAAGGAATTCAAGTCCATTACGCCAGCACAACACAGGAAAATCAAGATTAGTGTCCACAAACCGAGCAGACACACGAGTTTTAGGGTATTCACTTGGTTCGACAAGACCTATCGAGATCACTTGGGAATTGTCATATTTGTGGGCCAAAGGGAAGGTAAGTTCTAATTGAACCACAAACGAAGCTGGACTGGACTGGGCAAAGATATTTTCACCCATAAGAGCGTTGGCATACCAATTTTGACGTGCTGATATCGAAAATACTTGCCCTTGCTGAAGAATCTGAGCGTGTTTCATTGATATCAGAAATCGACGGTATTTCAAGTTGGCAGGAATTGCTTCTTGCTCTTGTTTGCGTTTTTTAATGGCATCCGTTCGGGCTTTTAATGGGGCAGGAGCTACACAGGCATTTAGCTCTGTAAGCATGTGCTGTAAAGTTGAGCTTGGAGGGTATGTGATGGCAATTGCTTGAATCGAATTCGACTGCACACCCTTGTGAACTGTGGCATACCGTGATCCAAACACATTAAGTTCAATCGATTGCCATCCCTTTGCAGCAATAAATTTGCCAAGATGAGGAAATACGACATCTGCGTTAAAGCTGCAAGCCCCAGCAATCATTTTTTCACCGTCATCTTCAATCGGTGGCGAGTCCATCGACATGCCATCATGGTAAGTTTGCTGGGTAGTTCCTTCTGTAGTACGTCCATTACCCGAGCTTGTTTCATCATCATCTTCTTCAGCATACGGGTCATATTCATCTTCAGATGACTCCAAATATCGACGGCAATGTTGATCGGCAGACTCGAAGTACCTCTGGAGCGATCCCATGTGCTTAAAATGACGATGAACAATTTGATCTCCACTTAACAGCATCATGTGATGATGAGCTTGACGTCCAATGCTCACTTGGCCACCATTCGAAACAAATTTTGATAAGAATGGAAACCACGTATCGACGGAAGAGGTCAATTCCGACGAATTTATCGGTGGATAAGCAATTGGATGATGGCGTTCAATTACAGGATCATCTCCAGGACAAAACGTAGTCGGTCCATTAGACAATTGTAAATCAAACATGTGTGGGTGTCCAAAGTCAGGGCACATAATTGAAATCGTGATATCATGTTGGGCTCGTAATACTTGGGAAACAATAGCATCTGTGGGTGGAAGTGTTCCATTCACATACAATTTCGGTGATCGATCAAAAAAGAGATGTCTTCTTAAATGTGCAGTAAGCATTTCAAATGTGCACAAATATGACACTAACAATTGATGTCGATCTCCAAGAAATGTCAATTTAAATCGACAATGTAAATTTTCAAATGCTCTTGTCCAATTTGGTGTTGAAAGTAAACAATACGAAAGTACTTCATTTTCTTCAATAGGTGTAGCCATAATTTCGGCTTTACCTCTTTCAAATTCTTTACCTGCCCACCACTCAAGTCCTTGGTCATGTGGTCGAAAAAACAATTTATCAAAATGAGCTTTACGTAAAGCAGCAATTCTGCTTTCAAGCATTCTTGGAACAACAAATTCACTTACTATTTCACGTATTGGCATACACATTCGCAATCGTTTGGTTGTCGAAAGCAATGCGTATATCGTTTGAGTATCAAACAATCGCCATTTCTTAAACTCATTCAAAATCCAAAGCAGTACATACTCACCACTCACACTTGGCTCTTTAAGCTTCAAGACAGGAAGAGCTTCTTTAGCCACTACACGACGCTTCTTCGTGCCTCGCTGCATCCGTTCTGTGCTCATGATGCGGACCTATTCCGTGCCCAAAAATCCGACTGTTACTCACATTTCCTTCATTTTCATTGCAATGGTCTTTTTTGTATACAAATTTTAAATGAAGTCCTATTGCATTGGAACAAATGAATTTAAATGGCTCAGTTGCGTTTTTCATAAACCATACCATTAAGAAGGTATTGCTTTTATCTATTCTTATAGTCATCACATGTACCTATTCTACGACGTTAAACGATGTATCAGATTTCTACACCACTCTAGTCATCAAGTGAATTTCATTTTTTACCGGAGTTTTTCCGGAAATTATAAATTATGATCGTCCGGATAAAAAAGAATTTTTGCGGATTCATTTTTGTTTGGCAATGGCGTCGTATTTGCATGAGATGATGGAACGTAAGTTGATTGTATATGAATATGATGATTTACGATAGGAATGGAATAGATATGGTGTCTGTCACAACAAACGATGGACGTAATTTTGTGGTATTGATCATGTGTGAGGAAAAGCGTAATGAAATGATTAGGGTGTGTTGAAGGGCTACGACCAGTGCATCAACATTGTACTTGATGACAGCTTTGAACGTATTTATTCCACAAAAGCCGATGTGCAAGTAGTTGATTTGGGACTCTATATTGTCCGTGGTGATAATATGTAAGTTGATTTTGAAAAAAACAAACTAATGAAAATAATTTAGTGCATTAATTGGGGAAGTCGAGCAAAATATTAAACAACAAACACAAAGTGATCCTTCCCGTGCAGAACCAATGAAGCCTGTAACTCACTAACATGCTTGTAATGGAAAGTGCTGCTTTACCTATTCAATATATTATATATTCACGTTGGGTTAAAGCTCTGTAAAGTATTCTGAAGCTTGAGGTTTCATCCAGTTGAATACTTGACGATGATATGATTTCATTTCTATCGTTGCAAGGCCTTCAAGATGTGTGATATGTAAACCTTTAGGTGGACGAACGCAATTGAGATGGAACCATTGCACCATCACATAACCACTTATATGAATCAAGATCGTTCCCACTCGAACTGTGTCAATGCTACAAATTATTTAATACTCTGTGTCGAGACATTCTTACCGCGATTGACATGCTCGGCCTACAGAATAGTTAACACAAGCATACGTAAACCATCGTACATGTAGGTTGATTCGACGAAGGAGCTCGTATCAATAGATCCTTTGATCGCTTCCATGAAGAATCAAACGATTCTGGCGAAGATGTTAAGGAATAACTTGGCATGTAGCAAGACTAAGAAAAAATAAGATATGGTATTATCAATGAATCAGTCAACGCTATGGAAGACTAATTGAATATTTTAACACTTGTATACAAAACTCCAATCAACATTATTAAAAACTATTTAAATTAGAAAACACAACGCCATATAGCGTTCAACAGACAAACAAGAAGATATGACTAAAGACATGGTGGAACAAGAGATGGCTGTAAATGGCCTTTATCATGCAAATATGACTCGAGAATCGAGCGTCGACCCAAATGGTGGGTTGGCTTCTTTGCGAGAGAAGCTCGGTGGCCAGATGGAGCAAGTGGAGGCTTCTTGCATACACAGGTCGCATTCGTAGCGTGTTTATGGTTCATATGAAGTTTTTTGAGACTATTGCGTCCAAGCCATTCAAAGATGCATGCTCGATATGGTCTCATGGCTGGTTCATTCAATCCTTCAATATCATTTGGCAAAAGATCGTCTAGCGGCGTAATACATGATACATGATACCATCGCATAAGAATGTATCCGTCCATATGTGTATAGATAATGCCAATGCGCACAGTGTCGATCCTATATGCTTCTTATGAGTCTCTATACGTAGGTAAAGGCTAGATATCTACCGTTTTTGGCAAGTTCGACCTACACAATAAGACCATGAGAAACATGCCACACACATGCATTGCTACTTACAAGTCGGGTGACGAGGAGCTGGAGGGCAAACAAGCACCGTGTTATTTCTTGACCATGTTGTATCATCGCTTGATGGTGTTTGAATATCATAACCCCACATTTCTATCGAGTCCAAGTGAGCGACATCATCATACTAACTGCACCAACATGCTATCTATCGATGGTCTGTCCAATTGCTCAATGAGATGAGACCCCCACACCTCTTTTGTTGCAGTCGATTTGCTTCCAAGGCCGGAAGTTCGACTTGAAACTCAATTAATTTGTTACTTTTGACGGTGCGACGTATAAATTTAATTGTTACTCTATGTAAAATGTATGGAGAATTATTTATTTTATAAAAGTACCCAAAATGAATCTTATTTTTCAGTTTCATTCTCAAATTAAACTTAAATCCAATCGTATACATTAAAGAAATGAGTTTTTAAAATTTTCAAAGTAGCGTTTAGCATTAAGAAATGCCACCCAGAGGATCGTAAACAGTTTGAAAAAGTAGCAATAACGTTCATAGTAAAGTTTGTGAAAAATCGAACGGAGCAATGACGACAGGCATGCGTAGAGGCGTTGAGCCGCTATTAGAAGAGAAGAAACTTAATGCTTGTTTAAAGCTCTACTTTGAAGGTAAACTATTGGTGTAGTACACACAAGCTTCAAGTAATCCATTCCGTCTGGTTCGATGGCGCTGACGCATGTCACAAACTAATGCAGTTGCGGAGGAACGACTTTTGCCAAGCATTGCTTCCAGCCCCTGAACTACGACAATGGATACCCACTTTTCAAGATAAAACAAGTGCAAATCCTCTGCTTAAATTCTTGTCTATGCCGCTGGAAGCAATGAAAAGCCTGAAATTCACAGTACACCTCAAATAGTAGCTTGTTGTGTGTCCCCAGACTTTTTTCTATGCGTGGGAGTGCAACGGTGCTACAAGCAACTCACCTAAATACAAATACTGAACATATTGGACACTTGAAATACTCGTGCTTCGTTGAGTTGGGATTAGGTACTAGTCGTGTCGCATGACATCCAAGCTAAAGGCTTTCGATTTATTCTCCCTCGAGAGAGAAGACAGAGAATAATGTAAGAGCAATCTCACACTTATTCTCCAAGCACCATGGAGATTACATGAGCTTCTTGGTATGGATGAATTGACAATCTGTTGAGATCTTCAAGATTTTTCATCTATTACTGTAAAATAAGCAAAGATTTGACACATTGCATACATTGAACAATTAAAATTCAGTTGGAGTATTCTAAAATCAAGTTATATTTTTTAAAAATTTCTTAAAATTAATACTAAATTCATCAGAATAGTCGTGAAAATTTTGTCATTTCAATTTTTATGCCAAACAGTTCAGTATTCAACATCTTTACTCAATGATAGCAACAACGCATATTCACATTGTGTTCAATGTCTGCTCCTTTAACAACACACATGCTCAAACAATGCAAATTTGACGTTAACAATATTTACGGTATGAAAAGATCGCAAGAAGAATGTAGATCGTTACAATTTTACGTTATTTACATGAAAATTACACTAAACAATAACCTCTTAAAATGAATAATTGAGGATTATACTACTAAGAAGGTTTATCCGGTTGCCACGTCATACATTATGTATAGTCCCAAGTTTAAAGACATAATGTCCTTAAAGTCAAGGAATTTTTCATATATTTTTATATTGTCGGTTAATTTGTTTTTAATAAAACGAGGGAATTCTAATTTAAACTCTCATATTACAGATTGAGGAACATGACGATGGACGCGATGGTGAAGATTACTGTCAAGAATGTCTACCAGCGAAGTCAAAGCATTTTCTTGGACATTCCAAGCGAAAGCACGATTCTAGAGCTTAAGGAACGTTTAGAGGAACATGTAGAAGCCCCACCAAAGCATCAGAGACTCATCTTTGGCGGTAAAGTTTGCGATAACACACAGAAGCTTGCAGAAATTCTCAAACGCGTAACAATGAATTATAATGTACAATTCAACTAATTATTCCTGTAGATGGAAGCACATGAAGTATATACATTTCATGTACTTGTAAGCAACCCCGACAATTTAAAACCACCGAGTGCTGAAGCTTCAAGTAAATCTCCAGAACCCACAGCACCAGCCCCTAGAGAAGTTGTACCTCCACCTCCAGCGCCAACAACGACTCCTACAGCTATGTTTTCAATTCCAACTCCTCCTACGCCATCTCTATTTCCATTTCCTCCATCTTTCACGCCTCAAGCACCTACAGAACCACCACAGACTCCTCCTTGCACTCCAGGAATGCCAGAAGTTCAAACGGTGCAATTACAGCATTATTTAGCTCAACAAGAAACACTACTGTTGATGCAAATCCAATTTCTTCGTCATATCCAAGAATGCCAACAACTGTTTGGGCACCAACAAGGCTCTACAGAGTCACATTTTGCCAACGTCACTACATTTACAACACGAACTTACACGGTCTACACAGAAAATGCCAATGCAGCAGCACAACCTGCTGATGTTCCTCCAAATCCATGGACACGTCGTTTTCAAGCTGTTCGTGCTGTGGTGATGCTTTTGGATTTTAAATTGGCTGTGAAAATGATCGTTATGATGTATATCATTGGACAAGATCTTCCATGGTCTCGTTTATATCTGCTTATTGGTATTTCATGCTTCATTTACTTGTACTTGACTGGAATTTTAAACAAAATTTACGACATTCTCAAAGGCAACAACCCCGATGCCCCTACACCAATTCCAAATGCTGAAAACAACAATGAGTTTGAAGTACCCAACATACCAACAACACCAACAGCACCATTTCTTACAATTCCTGTTGAAGGAGGTTGGTGGAAGGACTTGCAAATCTTTTTCATGGGTCTTTTTGTATCTCTTTTACCATCATGGCGACCTCAAGCAACTCCAGATGCTGAACCTGTTGTTGATGCACCCGTGCAAGATGTTCTTGTTGCCCAAGATTAGCTACTTAAAATTTTACAATATATATGTAGTCGTCAGAAACTCTCTTGTGTATTAACTCATTTCAATTCTTCATGATGATTTGGTTGCTGTCGGAACATCGCTTGCTTTCGCTTTTGTGGTGTTCTCTTAGGACTGTTAATTGATTCATCCAAGCGAACTGCTGTAGTTAATCTCTGCCTTGGTGTTGATGGAGCCACCATCACAACTGGAGCTTCATCATCATCAGTCTCAGGGACCATTTCAATGTGTAATTGCATAGATGGCACGAGGCATATCGTCATCGGAGCTTCTATAGCTAGAATAATTGCCTTGGCAGCAGCTTCACTTGGTGTCAATGGACTACTCAAAGGATTTGACTTGCAATAAACATTACTACAAGCTACATTACCACAGCCCTGTGTCAAAATCGTGAAAAAACTACAAATACATCAAGAGATGATCTAATAAAGACACATTTACGCTTCTACAAGGCCCTTGGCGTACTCGTAATCGGCACGTCGGCGAAGCATTAACCTAAAATTACAAGTTCGTTTTTACTCGATTGTATTTGGTGATGCCACGTCATTGTATGCACTGTCCTATTTAAAAAGGCAACAAATATAATATAATACTTGCTTGTCCTTGTGCCACGTCATTGTATGCATTGCACTGTCTAGAAAGGCAACAAGATTATCTATCATCTTAATGTACCACGTAATATTATGTGCATGTTGTATGTAGAATAATCCTGTGGTTTGTTTCTTTGTGAATGATTCTACTTTACTGTATTTCATGTGGTGCACGGTCATTAATAATCGTCAAGTGTATTAACGATAGTATTACATGAGCTTCATGTCTTGTTGGATTTCTTCCAATGTTTTGCCCTTGGTTTCTGGTACGTACAAGTAAGTGAAGATGAATGCAAGTACTAGTGTCACACCAAAAGGCACAAAAGAGTTTTCAAGTAAATGAGTTTGGAGCATTGGGAATGTAATACCAACAACAAAGCTGAAAAGCCAGTTCACCATAGTAGCCAAAGACATGGCTGTTGGACGTGGCTTGGCAGGGAACATTTCAGCGACAATAAGCCATGGAATAGGACCAAGACCAATCTCGAAGAACCAGACGAAAAGCATGACACCGCCCACACTGACAATGTCATAATATGGAAGCATTTGCCATAGACCCAAAGTCAAGATAATGCAGGAAATGATCATACCACCACAAGACCATAGCAAAAGTGGACGCCTATAGCATAATTAATATACTAAAATGAGAGTAATATATACCGTCCAGCAGTATCCATGAGAACGAGAGCAACACCCGTCGAAATGACATTGATGGCACCAACGAGGGTTGCACCGACCAAAGGATTTGAGAGATGTACTCCACGGAAAAACGAACTTGCATAAAACATGACTGCATTGATACCCGAAAGTTGCTGAGCGATTTGAAGAGTAACCCCGACAATGAGAGGAAAGCGAATGCTCTTGTCGCTCAACACTTGCCACATAGTCATACCCGAGTTTTCATTGTCACTAGCTGAGCAAATGCTGTCAATTTCTTCATACACATCAGTGGTGCCACGTAAACGACGAAGAATTTCTATAAAAATGATTAGACTATCACCATACAATTGTTTATCATACCAGCAGCTTCTTTGGGTTTGTTTTGCGTAAGCAACCAACGTGGTGATTCAGTTAAAAATGATGCCAAGGCCAGCTATGAGAACATTAGAAATATTAGTGACAATGATTTCTTTACTTGAAGGAATGCAGGAATGACAGTAAAACCAAACATAAATCGCCAACCAGGGTGTGCAATTCCAGTGCTGTAATCCGAGAAGCCAAAGGCCATAATATCGGCTGCCAAGATACCCAAGACAACACCAAATTGATACCCTGTTCCCAAAGCACCTAGAGCCAACTAAGCATATCATCTTAGCAGATGAGATATCATACCACGTAGATTAGGTGGGGCAAGTTCACCAAGATAAAGAGGTACAACAACACTGACAATACCAGCAGCAAAACCAACAAGAAAGCGGCCAAAAATCAACCAGTAAATATTGACAGCACAAGCCATAAGTGCACCCGAAAAAATAAAAAGAAAACAATCCAAAATCAAAGTCTTTTTACGTCCATACTTTTGACTTAAATTGCCAGCAATAATTGATCCAAATGGCCCACCAATAGCCCAAATAGATACACAGATGGACCATTCAAAGCTCCTTTGATCGACAGATTTCCCATCATCAGGAAAAATCACATCCGGGTTCATAGCTCCCGTAATCCCAGTATTATACCCAAATTGAAATGCACTTACAAGTGCAACACAACAAGAAAGCAATAAAGGCACAGTATATCCAGGTTCACCTTGATGATCTGGCAATAAAGCTTGTGTTTCATCACCACGTGCCACTAAATTGGTAATACTACCAAAACTACCCCATGAACTTTTACTTTTCAAGTTTGAAAAGCTTCGTTCACGTTGAAAAGATTGACGACGCATACCAGGTAATGCCATAAAAGGCAATTCTTGATACAATCGTCGTTGTTCTTCCACTACATGTCCATTAAATTTCATTAATTACGTCAAAAATTACCATAAAATTGCAAATTTTGTGCTGTATTTGAACGCTTCTTCAATCCTTCTTCTTTCTTAATATCTGCCCATGCCCCAGACGTCCCCAAAGACACATCCGATTGACTATGTTGCATCGCGCTCATCCTTTGACAAACAAACTTAAAGTGCCCACCGCCTTCCAAAAAGATTTCAGTCCGGTTAAATATCCGGACTAGCCCTAGGAAAAAGTTCTTTTAAGAAGTATGAGCTTATGTTGAATGTACTATTTGTAGTTTGTTGTATGTGATAGAAAAGGTATGTAAAGAGAGAAAACAAGTAAGTAAAGAGAGGACGAAGAATGAGGGATGGATATATTAAGGGTAGAGTGTGGGAGAACTACTTAAACAAGATAATTCAAGCGTGTGATTCAAAGTTGAAGTTTTGAGCAAATAAACTCGCAACGTTTGGGAAAAAATGCGACATGGATGGACTTGTGTGCAATGGGGCATGAAATGCTTTTGATGGAAATGCGTAGTATGTTGCGAATCTATTCAAATCTTGTGTGTATTTGATATAGTATTTAGCGTTCACTTTTACGTACAACAATATGAGAGATTGGGGCTTTTGTATGACGTGATTCTATATAAACAATGTAAAAATATGAATTTTTTATATATGGCGTACTAGGTTGGGCTTCTGGCTCCAAAAATTTAAAGGTTGACGGGAATGGAATTGAATCAATTTCAGTATCGACTTTAGTATCTCCATTCCATACACATATTTCACCATTTTGATGAAATGGACATGGAAATCCTACTACATCATTTGTGATACAATGTCCTGTTCCTTTATGTTGCCAAAAATGACAACCTGCTTGAAAACAAGGGATCCAACTACCATCAGTACAAAATTCAGGCACTAATATGTAATAATTCCAGTAAATATTTCAAGTAAACGAATTACCATTTTGAGCTGAGGCACGACGATTATGATGATGATTTTGATGTACTGCATGTTCTGCTTTTTTCATAGCGGGAATGGATGACGTTGGGATTTTATAGTCGCAATGTTTTTTTACTTGACGACGGGACATGAATAAAGCATCCGGGCGTGTACGATCTTGGTTTTCATCAGAATGTAAATATTGCATTCGTGATGCATACATCATAGCTACTCGAATCTTATATCTTCTTTATGCATACATACATACCATCCGTGCTATCCAAAGGTTGAGCAAAGCATCCTGTGTCTACTTCGTCGCTCATACCAAATAAAGACCAACGCCAAGCAGTTATGCGAACCTTACGAGACAGTGGACCTCCACACTTAAACACAAAGGCGTACTAGGCGCGTCAAGTTTAACAATGGCCTTCATACATGCATCTACTTTGATCTATCTTCTCTTGATCATCTATTATCTCCATTATCATCTATAGAATGATCTTATTGGGTCATGTCTGTTTCCGGATGATTGAGGAAAAAGGCGGCAACGATGTTTCGTGGTAGTCGCATTTTAACGTTAGGAAGACGAGCAATGAGCGACGTTAAAGCTACTAACAAGTCTCCTGTGATTCAAAAGAACGTGAGTGTGGACGATATGCACAAGAGGATCCTTTCAACTGCTGAGATTCTTTATCCCTCGATGAATCCCGAGTGGCAAGTTGTTAAACCACGTCATTTTGATGTACTTCAATCATGATATGAGTTGATTCAAATGAACTTTAGGAATATATTGCAACACCACCACATTGGCAATCAATTTTAGCTGCTTTGCAAGATGAATGGGGATGGCATTTTAAGAATGTAGTGCATTTACAATGTGCATTGACACATTTTAGCGTGATTGAATCGCATCGAATTGATAGTTTTCCAGCAAATCGTACAGCTAATCGAAGTCTTGAATGGCTTGGAGACTCGGTCTTGCAAGTTTGCGTGTCTTCATACTTGTTTCAAACGTACCCAACAACACAAGAAGGACAATTGAGTCAATTACGATCGGCTTTGGTGAAGAATCCTGTGCTTGATGTTGTGGCTGTGCAATTAAAAATTCCTTCAGCAATTGTTGTGGGTAGCTCGGTGCGTCATCATGATCATGTAAACTCTCCACAAGCATTGAAGCTAAGACAAACAGTGCATGCAAGTGCTGTTGAAGCATTAATTGGTGCTGTGCTATTAGACCAGGTACAAAATAAACATGAAAGGATGCATTTGATTGATTTTAGGGCATGACGAAAGCTATTGAGTTTGTCAATACTCGTATTTTACCTTTAGCCATTGAATATTCTATCAACAGAGCATATTGGGATCCAATTAGTGATTTACAACGAGAGTTACAAGCTCGTGGACATTCAATTTGTTACAAGGATGTTCAAAATGAAGATCAAACGCTGCAATCGACACTTGTCGTGAATGATAAAGTATTGTCTACCATACCTTTGATATATAAAATGATGTGTTGTAGGAAATTATGACAGTCCAAGATGGATCGTTCAAAGCTGCTCGTAAGAAGATAGCAACTGCACTGCTAGTAGAGTTGCGAAAAGAGCCCAATATGTTTGATCAATAGTAGAGTATTTAGCAGTACTGAATACAGTATTAAAACTCAGCTTCTTCATCACTCGAACCATCATCTTCAGCAGGTCGTGATCCTTCTTCCTCTAACATTGGAGCAGCCATAGCAGCTGCAGCAGCCCGTCGTCGTGCACGAGGAATAATATTGGATGTATCGACTCCAATTAAATCATCCTCATTGATCTTGACATTGTCATCATCATCATTGCCATCATCTTCATTCTCATCATCATCGTTTGTCTTGGCTTTCTTTTTCTTTGGAGAGTCATCATCATCGTCATCGTCATCATCATCTCCATCAGCATCATCGTCATTTTCATCTTCTTCTTCATCTTCACCAGTTTCCTCGTCATCATCTTCGATTTCATCCTCTTCTTCATCAGATTCAACCTTTTTCATGGAGTTCTTGCTCTTAGGTTCAGGAGACTTGCGCTTTTTGCTATCTACAGCAGACCTACAATCCATTAGCCTCAATATACACACAAGAATCATCTACTTGGGGCTCTTCTTCTTGTCCATCGTTCACACACGGTGCCACTTGCGTACTGAATGATCTGTGGGGCTCTCATTTTAAACGTTTGTAATATATTTTTAACATTTTATTTTTGATAGAAATTTGAAGATAAAGCTTGATATTTTTATTACGAACCCTTGCTAACCGCCAACTCCATTCAACTCTGTCCCGACACTATCGTTGCAAAACTGATGGAATAAAGACTCTCGTTCTATGCTTCATTCTTCTTAAATCTCTACTATCTTTTACTTCTTTAATTATGATTTTTTTAACGTAAGATTTTCGTTTGTTGAAATGTGCGGTCCAAGTTTTTTATGTTAAAACATACGTTAAATAGAATAAGAATGAGTTAATCTTATTTGTTGAATAGGTTAATAACACGTTGACAAAGATTTCCATGAAATTGTCTTGGTTGCTATGGACAACGATGCGATGGTGTGAGGAGTATCTCAGTGCCAAGATGTGTACTTACATTGTACTGAAACATGTATGCGTCCCCTGTATGTACCACCATTTCAATGCAATTCAAATTAAACTTAACTAGTATATTAAGATTCTGTGCTATAAGATGTCAAGTCTTCTCCAAAGAGGGCATCTTCAATAAGTTGACGTCGATGTAATACTGTTTGTACTTGTTGTTTGAGTTTGGCATTTGTTTGAGCACTTTGAACATACTTATATTGTTCAATTGTACACTTTTCTTGCCATTCTTGCTTCATTTTTGCTTTCTTTTGTTGTAATTGTTGTAATTCTTGAATTAATTCTTTTGCAAGTCCACTCAAATAGTCAATTTCCACTCGTTGTCGATGATAATGTGTCATTTTTGGGGGTGACCGTGGTGAACTAATTCCTTGTTGCTTGCGTAGACGTCGTAAACGATATTGTTCTTCCATTTCATCATCGCAAAATGTAGTTTTGGCTTTTGTTTTACTTAATGTTTTGGTTTGGGTACTATTGTGTTGGTCACAAACGATTTTTGCTATCTCTGGTGTAGCTACTGCTAAGAAATCTTTCATTCCATCTTGGCTTAATGAAAGATCTTCGTCACGTGGCCATTGATACAAACATGTTGGCAATCCATCAAGACATGAAGTATCTACGCTGCATGGACTCGATTTGTATTCAAACGAATTCGTTTTACCAGTAGGGATACTTGATATTGGTTTAATGTCATCCATGCTCCTTGAGGTTTGGAGCAAATTGCACAATGAGTCGCAGGTATTGCCAAGATGTCTTATGGCGAGTGCAAATCACCGCCTTGTGTTGCAACACGAGACACCTTTAATCAAATCTCTCTGTGGCGTGATATCATACACATATTCGAGCTCAGTA
Organism: Thraustotheca clavata; assembly: GCA_002081575.1. Taxonomy (NCBI): domain Eukaryota; phylum Oomycota; class Saprolegniomycetes; order Saprolegniales; family Achlyaceae; genus Thraustotheca; species Thraustotheca clavata. The sequence goes on along the minus strand of JNBS01000012.1, from coordinate 11,388 downwards.
TCAGTGGACAGAATGACATGGACACTGCAGCATTTGTGGCAAGTTTATTCCATGTTGCAAGTTGGGCAGATGGTAGAAAGGGATGAAAAGTAATCTGTTATGTCCAAGTGTGTTCAAGTTAGACTTGTACGATCAGATCAAGGCTGGTTACGTTGCAATGAAAAGCTGCTTTTGGGTTTTAAAGCCAGGAAGCAGAGGGCTCACGATATTCCTGCCATCTCACGTATCTGAGGCTGATTCCATTCACAAATGACACTCAAACTAATTGAGCAAATCTCATGATTGGAAAAGACCACCAGTCAAATCGACTTCTATTTACATGACAAGATCAAGTTTGCTTCAAGGCGCAATTGTAAGAGAATAAACACGATCACACCCGAATGACGAGTTGTAGGCAATCGATCTTAGTTAATCTTATCCACAGATCTCCTTGTATGCGACGGCTACGTGTTGAGTGCACTTCATCCTCATGATGACTTACCTTTTGGTACGCACGAATACTGAAAGAAAATGTAAAAACTCTTACGCGGAATATCGTCTTGGACTCTATGACGCTATTGTCATATGCTTGTATGCAGCAACAGATTAGTGTACCTTTGGGAGACGCACACTTTCGCATTGCTGGTACATTCGTGTTTCGGTGATAACAACATTGAAAGTGCTGCTAAGTTTTGTTATGAGTGATGCATCCATAGTAAAGATACCATATTTAATTGAGTTAGGTTGAAAATTCAACTGCAATAGCGATCTCCTTATGTGCTTGCCGTTTCTGACCCTTTATATAAACTCATTTTCGATGTTCCTGATCCAAAACCTCCTCAGTCCACAGTCAACTTTAAACTTTGATCCTTTAGACAATAGCATTACATGCCTTCACGAGGCTTTCTAATCGAGGATAGGATGGTAGAAATGTCTATAAGTTCCTCATATCGATTAGAAACAAAATAGAAATTTTAGGAAAAAAATAACTATAGGCAAGTAGCTTTTGTACTTGGAATGCCCATCAATGTGTTTGTACTAGCTATCCATGGGACTTTTAACTGTGATTTGTTCCATAATAAAAGTGGTTTGTGTACTTTCTACGTCGTTAACGACCCAGCAAATCACAATTTATGGTGAAAAGTTTATCTTTGTCGTTCAAATGCTCAAATCCCAACTGATAGCTCTCATAAGCCCCATATTTTAATGTATCAATACTTTATTTATGCAATGTTTGCCACGTCAGCAAATTCTGATTTCGACTGGGAGAGGTAGGACTGACAATGAAAGCTTATTGTTTTTAATCATCCATGCTCTAATCTGCAATAAAAATTAAGCGAAATGACGTACAAATGTACTTTATGAGTTCATGCAACAATGTTTTGAGAGTATCTTCAATTATAAATTTGATTCCAATCATGTCAATTGGGTCACGACTCAAATTTTTAATTTGATTTCAAGGTCCTAGCCCTTTCAACCGTCTCTAATGTACGTAAAATAATCGTGATTGAATAATATCAGAACGATAACAACATGCTATACGAACACAGGCCTACGTAGGATTCCCTTCGGAGAAAGACTACAGTATTGAAAATCACTTTGAACCATTCGTTGCGAGTAAACACGAAAATTACCAACGATTTGTCCAAAGATCTTTTTTGTTTGGTATCACAAACCGTTACCAGTACAATAAAACATCTTAACCAATCAAAATTCACAATTTTCAATTAACCAATCAAAATGCAGAAATGATGACCATTCGTTAAAGGTGATGAAGGACATCGTACTCAAGCAAAAGCTGCGCAAAGGCCGTCGAAAAGCTCGACGAAAGAGTGGAGAAGAGTCTTATCAAGAACGACGAAATAACTCGGTGCATCAGACGCGTGATCGTAAGAAACAGGCGAGAAAACGATTGCGAATTGTCCAAGCACAGAGAAATTTAGACAAGCAAACAGAACTCGTACGCAATTGCCCGATTAATAAACCTGAGGTACATTTGGAGGATGAGTAATGCATATAATGATATGTTTAGGTTGTCAAACGTCCTAAAGGTCCATTGCAACAACATGAATGGAAATTACGTGGTGCAGCACGTCCTGCAGCTTTATTAGAACAAATTGCTAATGGGGAATGTGATGCTGATGGCAATAAATTTAAAGCTCCTGAAAAAACAATGGATTTGTTTGAATCTATGGTGGGAAAATTTGCTGAACGTGAAGAAACAGTAGAATATCTTCGGTGATTATGGAATTAATTGTCAGAAGCTAATGATATGCTCGTAGATTGAGAAAAGATGTCGCTTTGGCTACTTGCCAAGCTGGTATGATGGAAGAAGGAATTGCACATTTTCAAGCATGTTTGGAACTCGATCCAACGGATGTTGTATGTGCACGTGAAGGGCTTGTTTGCGCACTTGTTGATGAAGGACAAGCTGACGAAGCTCGTGTCTTTCTCGATCAGTTTGAGTCAACTACAGGTGTTTTGGAATACTGTCGTGTTATCATTGAATATGTATCGTGGGAAGTATTGGAAGAAGAAGGATCTTCAGAAGTACCATTCATAACAACATATTTCTTTATACTAACTTTCTCTTAGGAAATTGTACAAGCTGCATTTCAAAAAGCATGGCAACTTAATCCATTCATTGCAATGTTTATTGCTGGGTATGAATCTTTCAATGCAGTTGTCGAATACGTTGATGAAATTAAATCTTATCAAAAAGGATCTATTGAAGAAGCATTCATATATTGTGCCAACAACAGTACTTGATAATTCTATCCAAGATCTTAATTTCTATGTGTAGTTGGTGTATGGCTCGATACTGTTGGTGCTCAAGCTTGGATTCATAAAGAAATCAATGAACGAGAAGAACCTATTGCCAATGAAACTCATTGCAATGATGAAATGTATCTAGGCATGTACAACACTGCTGTAGAAATGTTTAAAGAAGCTCAAAATGAAGAAAATGAAGGAAATGATGCCCAAGATGCAGAATAAATAGATCATAAATAAATCGACGCTTTTTTTGATTTTTTTTTATTTGTGTCACCATCTGTATCCGGCAGAGTATCCGGATCCACCAATCGAGATCGTATCATTTACCAAGTACGTCATGGGAATGACAAGCAATGGCAATGAACTTATTTCTATGTAGATCATGTCGTCTGTGGAACAAACGCACCCAGTCTCTGTAAGTGAAGCTGTAGAAGAAGTTTTGGCGGAATTAATTGCTAAAGCTGATGATGCCAAAGCAGGTGAAGCTGCTGTCAAACCAGAGTAAATTCTATACATTTTGTGCTTTGACCAAATTTTTTCATGTAGATTTCGTCGTCCTGTACAACCTAAACAGTAAGAATGAAAAATAGGATTGTTCTATATGTATATAGAGATGGCGAAGGTGAACGAGAGCGTGGTACGTTTAAAAAGCGACCTCGTGATCCAGCTGAAGATCCTGCAAATTTACTTTGTCGTGGTATTGCTGCTGGTGAAGGATGTGTATATGGAGATTCTTGTCGATTTAGCCATGATGTTGAAGATTTTCTTAAACGTCGCCCTAAAGACCTTGGTGATTCTTGTCCTGTGTACACGGCTGTAGGCTATTGTCGGTATGGTTTGAATTGTCGGTATGGGATGAGCCATGTGGATGAAAATAATGTCAACCTTGGTAAACCTGCCGATGAAAAATGTGTTGAAAAGAATGAATTGAATATGCCAACACGAGAATTGCTTCGTAAAAATACATTTCCATTCCGTGTTGTACCAGAAAGTCATCGTAAAAAAGGTGGCAAGTCGAAAAAAGTACGACATATTGACCATGAAATTGTCGAAAATCCTATTGTCCCTGAACATAAACCTGTGGATTTTAAGGGAAAGATCTACATTGCACCACTGACTACTGTTGGTAATTTGCCATTTCGTCGTGTATTAAAGCATTGGGGTGCTGATATTACCTGTGGTGAAATGGCTATGGCAACAAATTTACTCCAAGGACAAGTTGCTGCATTTACATTTGAAAATTCTCAACTTTCATTTAGGTCTCAGAATGGGCTTTACTTCGACGACATGAATCTGAAGACGTATTTGGCGTTCAAATTGCTGGTGCTTTTGGTGACCAAGTTGCACGAGTCTGTGAACTTATTACTCGCAAGGTCAATTTTTGATAAAAACAATAGTCATAGCTTGTGTAGACTTCTGTGGATTTTATCGATATCAACATGGGTTGCCCAATTGATTTAGGTACAAACTAGACAAGATTGATTATACTTATAATCGTATAGTTTGCAAAGCTGGTGCTGGCGCTGCTCTTATGAATCGTCCACCAAAGTTGAATTCAGTCATTTCAGGAGCTTTGACTGGCATTGAACTTGGCAGCTTTGGTCTTTCAACTCGTCCTGGTTTGACTGTAAAAATGCGTGCTGGGTGGTCTGAAAAGAATCCTGTTGCCCATAATCTATTACCTAAAGTTCAAACGGCAACTTCTAGCAGTGAATTCATGAACCAAAGTGTTGTGCTCAACTATGCAATGCGAACTGATATCCGTGTTGATGCCATGACGGTAATTTTCATTTTATTTTTTTAATATGAAGTGATCAACTAGATTCATGGTCGATCTCGACTCCAACGATACACTAAAAATGCAGATTGGGTTTACGTAGCTGAATGTGCTAATGCCCGTGGCGAAGACAAGTCGCTCCAAATGATCGGAGGTGGTGATGTGCTTTCTTATGAAGAATTTCATGAACATCTCAAATCTGGACACATTGACACATGTATGTTAGCTCGGTACTATTTTCAATCCATTCCAATTTTGTAATTCTGTCTAGTGGTGCATTGATCAAACCATGGCTTCCAACTGAAATTAAAGAACGTCGTCATTTTGATATTTCTGCTTCCGAACGTCTTGATATTCTCAAAGACTTTGTCAAATGTGGTCTTGAACATTGGGGTTCTGATCAAAAGGTACAGATAATCAACTTAAAACAATCAAAACACTCTATCATTAGGGTATTAATCGCACTCGTCGCTATCTTCTCGAATGGCAATCTTTTCTCTGCCGATATGTTCCTGTTGGCATTCTTGAAAAGCTTCCTCAACGCATTAATGATCGTCCAATGCCTTATGTACACATATTCACTATCTTTGACTATTCTAATGCATTTTTATCTCTAGTATGGACGTAATGATTTGGAGACTCTAATGGCAAGTGATCAAGCTTCAGATTGGATCAAAATTTCCGAAATGCTTCTTGGTCCTGTTCCAGAAGTACACAAATATTATCATACACACATATCTAATTATTTCTTACTAATAGGGCTTTCAATTCATGCCAAAACATAAAGCTAATGCTTATGGTTAATCTTGTAGACTGCAAATATATTTCGTGTCACTAGACCGGTATTTGCTATTATTGCTTGATAAAATGTATTTTGTGTCACTTGACTGTCATTTGTTATTTTTTTCTTGTTTAAAAAAATATATAGACGTGACACGTTAAAGTTTATTTTATTTTGCATATACAAAAATTAAGATAAAGTGGCGGGCCATAGTAAAAACAAACCTCCGATGGCCAAGAAGATTGAAGAGAGTTCGAGCGGCGAAAGCGGCAGTGAAAGCGATTCAGGCTCTGGAAGCGGTTCTGGCAGTGATTCTGGCTCAGGCAGTGAAAGTGGCTCTGGGTCTGATAGTGAGAGCGATTCGGGCTCTGGTTCTGGCAGTGGTTCTGGCAGTGAGTCAGGGTCTGGTAGTGAAAGTGGTAGCGACAGCGAAAGTGAAGCCGAATCCAAGAAAGATGTAAAGAAAGAAAAGTCTCCTGTAAAAGTTAAGAAAGAAAAAGCACCAGTGAAGAAGTCGCCACCTAAAGCTAAAGGACGAAAAGCACCGGTAAAGAAAGAAGCTGTGGCTGAGCAAGATGATGTTAAAATGGAAGAAATTGACCCAGAAAAACTCAAAGGATTAAATGAAGTGGAGAAAGAAGCATTGCTCTTGTAAAATAGATGATGGAGAAATGAAAATTAATTATCATGTAGGGAACATTATGAATCGCAAACACAAAAAACTAAAGAACTTGCTCTTAAGAAAAAATTGGAAAGTGAAAAAGATGCTTTAGATGATGATCATGATACGATATCGAATCGAAGACTACGAAATCGAGATACTGATCGACGAAAAGAAGCTTTGTCGAATTTAAAGCAAATTAAACAAACTGAAAAAGGAAGCAAATCAATTTTACGCAATCGATTTAAAGAAGAAGATGATGATGGCTTTCGTTCGGATGGTTCCGAAGGTGCTGAAGCTGGACGTGAAATAGCTGAAAAACGACGTAAACGAAAAGAACTTCAGCAAGGTTCTAGTCGCCATGATGATGATCGTCCAAAGGAAAAATCTTCATCAAAAAAAGCTGCTCACTCTGATGTGGTAAAATTACAAGAAATCGATGTATCTGGCCCTGTGGATCTCAAATATGTCAATTCTGTATGCAAGACTACTTTATTTCTTTATCTAATCTTTGTCTAGTGTTTATTCAAACGTCGAGTTTGGTTTGAAAAGTATTTCTTTGAACCATTCTTTGATACAATTGTGAAAGGCAATTATTGCAAAGTTGCTGTCGAAGATGTTGATGGTGAACCAATCTATCGTTTCTGTCAAATTCTACACACTTGTACATTGGATAAAGAATATACTTTTTTGGGCGAACGAACAAAGAAAGGTATAATGCTCATGTTTGGCAAAGATACTCGTGCATGGTCTCTTTCTTGTATGTCGAACCATTCCGTCAAGGAACGTGAATTTTTACTGTGGAAATATACTTTACAAAGTCTTAACAAATCGATTCCTACACAAATGCAAGCCAAAAAAATTTACCAAAAAACTAAACTTTTAGCTGAAAACCACAAGTACACGGATGATCAAGTAAATGAAATGGTGCGTCGAAAAAAAGCTGCTGGACAAACTAAAGTCGCTCTTGGTGTCGAACGTGTTCGTCTTGAACGTGATCTCGAAGCTGCCAAAGGCATGAATAATTTTGCTAAAGCAATGCAAATTGAAGAACGACTTCATAAAGTTGTTGGTGAAATTGATCGGGAATTAAAAAAGCAGCCTGATGAAGTCAAACGTATCAATGAAATTAATCAAAAGAACAGAAAAATCAACCAAATGCGAGATCTTGATGCTTCCAAAACAAACCAACTTCAAATGGATAATATGACTGCAGCTCAACGATTGCAATACGTTCGTGCATCAGCTTCACGAGGCATGTTTATGTCGAAAGACAAGATTGAAAAAAATCTTGCTGAAGGCAAATTAATTCGTACAGAAGATGGTCGTATTATGACAGTCAACAAACTACAAGAAGTTGTTGCTCTTCCTGAAGATATGATTCCTGAAGTTAAAGTGAAAAAACCAACAAATGATTATGACGATTTAATTGAAAAAATCAAAGAACGTCAAGCAAAAGAAGATGATCCTGCAGCAGAAGAAGAAGTTGTGACCGATGATGTTGAATTTGTCGAAGGCAGACCTGTTGATATTGCAGATATGGCAAACCGAACTATTCGATTTAAAGAAGCTGATGGATCATGGACTACAATGCGTCCTGCAGCTGAAATTCTTAAAGAAAAAGAAATGCACATGAGACCTGTTGTGCCTGAAGAACAAAAGGTTCAACGCAAAGGCATGTCGATGAAAGAATACCTTGAACGCGTTGGTAAACGCCGTGCAGAAAATGATGAGTCCCAACCATCGAAACATGCACGATTTAGTTAAGTAGACAAACATGATCTTCTTCATATTACAGTGGGATTACAATGAGGAATATGCGATGGACAAGAGCATTTACCACAGATAAAAGCACTCTTCATCGCATATTTGCTTCTGTAGCATCCAAAGAGGTTCATAGCATCGATGCTTTATCTTCTAAACCAATGAACCATGTAGCTTTCTGTAGAAGAAGCTATTAAACAATGGAAAGCTGTCGAGTATGATGCTTTGCATGAATTTGCTAAAGTTGATGGACAAAGAGCTGCTCGTACAGGGTTTCCTGAAGTCATTTATGCTGAGGGAAAGAGTATCGACCAAGTCGAATCCATTCTTATTGCAATGCTCAAAAACAATGAAATCGTCATGGCTACACGTGTAAGTTCATCAATGGCCACACAAATCCAAAGCAATCCTCTTCTCAAGGTATTCTTCTTTCATTTACTTTCTTTTATCAAGTGCTTTAGACATTGCATTACAACTCAACAGCTCGTATCTTGGCTAACTCAGTAAAAGCTTCTTCTGCTGATAAAGTAAATCATTACAAGTTGATTCTAAACTAAAAGAATGAGTAGGTTGTGTGTGTATTGTGTGCAGGAACTTCGGATTTGCCTGTAGCTGAAGAAGCAGCATTAACTTTAGGTAAAGAAACATGAAGAAGAATTGATTTTGTTTGTGATATAGAGCTTGCTGGGGTTGGAGTTGAAAGAATTTATGACGTTGGTGTTGCAGGCATCCATCGGCTTTTAAGACATCGAGAAGCTATTGAACGAGGCGATGTGATTGTTGTAGTTGCTGGCATGGATGGAGCACTTCCTGGAGTAGTGGTACATGAAAAATTGCATTAATTTGCTCATATTTTCAGGGAGGATTGACATCAAAACCAGTCATAGCTGTGCCGACCAGTGTTGGGTAATTATTTTAGATGAAGAACAGCTCATGTTGCTGTGTAGATATGGAGCTGCTTTCTCAGGCCTTGCTCCTCTTCTGACAATGCTTAATGCATGTTCTCCAGGTGTTGGAGTTGTCAATATTGACAATGGCTTTGGTGCTGCGGTCCTTGCACGTAAACAATTACAATAAATACTTTATACTGATGAATACATGAATAGATCGTATTATTTCATCTCATAAGGCTACATAATCCACGAAATATACAATGTTGCTACTTATACAAAACATACAAAAAACTACTTAGTGCGAGAAGATATCGGGCATTCGAGTACCAGCAAAAGTATTCATGTACGAATACGCATGACGTGGTGGCGAGGCCATTTTTGCTCGTCGTTCCGATTGATTGTATGCCATAGGTGTGGCATTTGGTCGGCCGATCGGGCAAAATGAATCAAAGCAATTAGTAAAATGAATCGCTAGTGCTTCTGGCTGGAATGGGCCTTGACCACATAGAATACAAAGATTTGTATTTGGTGTACGATCCATTGGGGACTCTACCACAGGGCAACTGATTTCACCGATTTGAATTGTAGCTTGGCGTGACATTGAAAATTGAAAAATGAACATGGGTGTGCCAAGATCTCAATGCTATAATATGATTGGTTCAATTTTAGTCTTTGGATTGATTTAATTGGCTGAATTTACTTAAAGCTCAAACAATCTTTTCCTCCATCGCTCGACGTTATCTAAACAGCGAATTGCATAGACAATTCGAGAACGCCATTGCTATTGTCTGTGTGTACATGGAAAAGTATTTCGAATGATCTTTACAATGATGTGCAAAAAGAAGAAAATTGACATCTTATTATCTTTGAAAGTATTAAATATTGGAGTTTACAAAGTTAAGTACTAGATTCATTGATAAGAATCTATCATGTTGTAATTGACAACAAAATGAATCTTATACATGATCATATTTCTAAAAGATTTGAATCATTTAACATCTTTTAAGCAATGAGGCGTGTAAAGTTAGCAATGAATCGCAATGAAAACCAAACTCTTCGAGTTAAAATTGGGATAGTTATGGCTGGAACTTTTGGTTTGCAACTTTATTTAAATGAACATACTGGAGCTATAAGACCATATTCTGTTTTTTTACATGAAGATGCTCTTTGTTTACCTGGTCTTTCGAATGATAATTTACATTGGCTGCTTTTAGACGATTTGGATGTCAAAAATGATATGGAAATGGTGAAAAAGAAGACGATCCTTGTTATCAATGACAATTTACCAACAAATGTCAATGGGGTCGTGACATTTCTGAAAAATATGGAAAAGTATGCTGTGGATGAAAATTACTCTGTCAAATACTTATATCCATCACAATTTCCACATTTTGATTGTCCTGGTTATCCTGATATCAAACTCTCAATTCCTCTGCAGTTAGCTTCAAAAATCAGAGCAGCTAATCCAGATTTTATTCATATTGCCACTGAAGGGCCTCTTGGATTAGCTACTAGACTTTACTGTGATCGTCATGGTATTCCATATAATTCTGCTTACCATACTCGTATTCCAGAGTATATGAATGTCCAATTTGGCATTCCTGAAGCAATTGGATATGGATATCTCCGTTGGTTCCATAGCAATTCACGTCAAGTCCTAACAACTACCGATACAATGGTGTCAGAACTAGAATCTCGTGGATTTATCGCCCCCATTAATCCAATGAAATTTGGTGTTGATCGCAGCATCTTTTCACCAAAACTTCGTCAAGAAAAGGCACCAAGCTCATGTCCAGTTTTATTAAGTGTCGGTCGAGTAAGCAAAGAAAAGGGTCTTGATGCATTTTGTGAACTCAAGTATCCTGGTGCAACAAAAATAGTTGTTGGCGATGGTGCATACCGAAAAGAACTTGAAGAAAGATATCCCGATATTCATTTTGTAGGATATCAAAGTGGCAAATTACTTGCTGAATATTTTGCCAACGCTGATTGTTTGGTATTCACAAGTCGAACAGATACTTTTGGTCTTGTCATGATTGAAAGTATGGCTTGTGGCACTCCAGTTGCAGCTTTTCCAGTCACTGGACCATTGGACGTAATTGAAAACGGAGTCACGGGGTATCTTAGCAACGATTTGAAACAAGCAATTGAGATGAGCTTATGTCTCGATCGCACAAAAGTTGAGAATGCAAGTCAATGCTGGTCATGGGAAAGCTGTTGGTCTATTTTTCAAAACAATCTTGTACCTACCAAAGAAAAACCAGAGTCACGTGGGTAAACATTCAAATATGACCTACCTCTAGTAGGTCTGTATGAGGTACAAATTAGTAGATCTCAAGTAAACTAAATGAAACTTGCATGTCAAATATCGTATCATTATCAGAGACCATCATTCGATGTCACATTCATTCTGAGCAACAAATATCTACAACCCGTAGCACTTTTGATTTCCTCCAGCAATGCACAGAGCATTAAAGCGATCTCTGATTTATCAACGAAAAGCTAGGCAACATTTTTCAACTCCTGTATATACACTTCGTCAAAAGTATTTTTCCCCAACTTTGCGTCATTTCTCAAATGTTCGTGCTTCCAGAAAAAAAGTTGATGACGACTATATTGACAATATGATGTGTTTTGGTGTTGCTCTTATTAGCATTGCATTTACAGCAGCGGCAATATTTAATTGCTACCCTCAACGATTGGATACAGAAGAAGAATCAACAAAAAAGCTCTATTCAGACTCTGAACCATCAACCAT
>JNBS01000011.1:0-24886 GCA_002081575.1 Thraustotheca clavata | reverse complement strand
TAGTTTCAAATGTCTTGACTACAAGCTTGGCTTCACGATGACGTTCAAATTTACCACCCCAACGACGATCATCAATCGGATATCCAAGCACCCTGTGACCACGGTTGGAAAGATCACGTACTACACCACCACGGGATAACAAGAACCCAGTAAGCTCTTGAAATATCTTGGCTGTATCCGCTGGCGAGCTTTTCAAGTTGGTCAAGATCACTTGCTTGTAGAGCACCATCACCGTTGTCTGCTACACAAAATGGAAATGTTGGAGCCAACCAAACACATGACGGATTTAGTGTACTAACACTATAACACTATTTACATATTGACACTCTTTAGTGTTCTTATAAATATGACATGCTACAATTTATCTCTTAATTGATATTATCATGAAAGTTGCATTCTAATGCAATTTGCCATGTCATCTTGTTAAGTTTCTCATTTGATTTTATCATAAATTCCTTAAAGTTTCTCATTTATTATGAAATTTGCTTGAAAACATTGCAGATTTATGTTAAAAGGCAAGATTCATTCATGGTGATAAAGACGTACAAGTAAATCAATCATAAAAGTAGACTTTAAAGCTCATAGTTAATTGAAACTTGTTGTATGCATAAAGGTCAACGTTGAATGTCCCACTACAAAAGTTAGCACGTTGGCATTTGTTTAGCTCGTTAGATTTAGCGTGCTACACATAGGGGATCATTTCTTGATGTTGATTTGCATGAGTGGACATGCTCAATAAATTGAAAATGTAAGTACCAACTACAAATATAATCATGTGATATTTGTCATTGGGTTAAGAAGAGAATTCAAAAATCCCACAACAATCGGACGTATGCATAGCTTTCCTTTTCAACGCAATTTTTCACGTTTATTTTATCTTTTTATTGTAAGCAATTGCAACAAGTCCGTGCTACTAAATGAATATCCATCTCTGTCCATTTCGTTTGTGCTGTTTATGTTGTCTCCTCAGATCAATGAGCCACGTGGTTTGGTACAAACGATCGTTGTGTTACTTGATCCTGCATTGCATCGGCTACTTGAGTCTCCACTTGAATCCTTTGATAGCGATAAGATCATATCTTCATGACGTCATCCAAGGAAGAAGAAATCTATAAACTCTTGCTTGGGGTTTGTATCTTCCTATAATGAGATAGATGTGTATCACGTTGACTTCAACATCTTGAACATATTTGAACAAGTAGACATTTAAGTGTGTTTCTTGCCATGGCCCATGCTCAGTACGAAGAAATGCAGTAAGGAAATGAAAGAGCAATCCCCATCTTGTAGGCTTTTGACCCAAAGGTGGATGAAGGCCATCAATCTTAAGGGTGGCATGCTCATCATATGCCAATGTCCCTCCCATAAAAAAAGACACCAACAATACTTTGCTTGCGTTTTCGTCCTTCGTACACAAGCTACTGATCTTCGTTCGTCTAATTATTATCACTGTCAATGGGTTCCATCCCAACTGGCCCTTCACCACCTGAGCTAACCAAACTAAAAATTTTCACTCTTTTTCTTCGCAAACCTTGAGAATAGTAAATTCACCACGGCTAACACATACTTCATAGCTTTAGTACTTTAATTTTCTACTCCAGACGTCTGTTGTATTGTTAAAGACGGTGGTGGTCACATTGTACTTCAACAAGTTGGTTTTGTTGCCATAAAAAAGCTGCTGGTGGGTGCGATTAGCTAACTCCCCGTGAACGCTCTCTGGTAATCCAAACACAAAACAACAACTCGACCATGAGTGCTGCTATCGTGACGATGCAAGACGGCTCCGTTGCCCTCGTTCTGCTTTCAGTGCTTGTGTGTTGTGGGACCGTTGTCTGGTGGCAAACTACCAAACGACGACGTAGTACGCCGCTTCGACGAAAGAAGAAGAAGAAGACCAAGAAGCGTACTAATAAACCTGCAGCATTAGCCAAAGAAATTTGTATTGCAATGGATAAAGATGCCAGTGAGGTGGATGAAGCGCAGGAAGAAATTACTACAATGCCTTTGGATGCTTCAGACGAGAGGCACCAACTTGAAACAAGTCACATTGAAACCAGCCTAGTTGATGAAGAAAATAGTGAAAATGAACAAGAAAACAGTGAAAGTGAACAAGAAGATGAAGAATGCAATCACAATGAACAAAAAATGACTCCAATTGAGGAAGAAACCAGTCCAATTGAGGAAGAAATTTGTCGTATTGATGCTAAAATGACCCCCACTGACCAAGACAGTTGTCGACAAGAAAAGAATCATCAAGATGCAGATGAAGAAATTGTAGTTTGCGAAGAACCTCAAGTTGATGTGGTTGCTCCAGTGCTTACTACACCTCCCCAACAAATTAAAACAATTATGCCCATGTTGCCATTACCGTCCCCTACAAAAAAGACTCCAATTGACTCATTGGATTATGTGTTTAAAGAATCTATTGTGCCATCGTCTCCAACTTCGTCAGCATCTACAGTCTCGTCCTCTTCGTATTCCCCAAGAAAATTGGATTCACTACATCTTTCCAGTGTATACACAACAAGACCAGCAAGTCGACCGACAGTGGCTCAACCCAAACGACTAGTTCGTTCCCATTCAACTACAGAAGATGGACGAACATGGAGAGATGTTCTTGGTGGTGATTTAGCACCTCCACCTCAACCAGTGTTGGCAAAAACAGTTAGCTTAGGTGGTGCATCCACTGTCATACACGGGCCTCAAGTTGTCCAGTCCATTGTTGACCAAATGTACATTACTATCACAATGTCTGTCCTCTCATGCTCTGTCTAGTGAATTCTACTTTAGCGACGTCAATTTAAGACGGGATGCATTTCTCCGACAGCGAATGGATGCAGAAGGCTACGTTTATATCAGCGTCGTCATGAACTTTAACCGTGTTCGTGCAATGATGAACCCAACAGTGTCGCTACTGTCCCTAGTCGAACGATTAGATGCATGTCCAAGTTTGACACTTTTGTGCAAACGCAAACAAAATGGTGAAATTGATCCATCATTTGTGCAACTTGGTAAAATTCGTCCAGCAAGCTCATGGCAGCAATGGGTTCCTGCCAATGCTTTACCAACCCACCATCCATTCGACTTGCTTTTGCGCAAGGTCAAATCTACAGCTCCATACGCGGCCACCTCAGCATGATCGTCTATATATCTACGTACTCTTCTAATATAGTTCGTCTTTCGGCGCCCCCCATTTCACCCATTTAATTTCTATCTACCGATCGTATGCGCAGGAAAATAGAGACAACTAACGTAGCACTGATTGCAAACCAGAACCAGGAGAGACACTGCAAAAAATAAATCCATTCAATTGCCATGCGAAACTAAGTGGCCACCACAGCTTTTTTTCACGAAATAGCATCGGAACATGATCTCAATTCAATTCAATGGAATCGAATTGATTCTACAAAGTCCATGTCAAATGGCTACCTAGTGAACTGTCTACAGACTTTGAAGCTCAAGCAATTGACATGTGTATGTTCTTGTTACCTCAACAATCACAAGTCTCTTCAACAAGTGATCATGTCTTTGACTCATTCAATATCATCACCAAAATGTTCTGATATGAACAAGCTGTCAATGACACCTCTGCACAATGTACCTGAGATGAACTTGGGTGCGATGCAATAGAAACGAAATACTTATTCAGTTGTTCTTGAGATTATTTCCTACCTATTAAGTAGCTTGATTAAAGCTATTGTACGCTTCAATGCACACGAGATATTTGAGAGATATGAAAGTAGGTACCGCATACGTACTTGGGTTAAATACAATAGACAAGGCATGGGTTTTCTTTGCAGGATGATTACATAAGAGCACATGAGGGCTTGGATGTTAAAGTTGATGTTCTTGGTGTTGGAATTCGTGCAGTGCCATCCCAAAACGTGGGAGGAATCATATTATTGTAGTCAACACGATGTACAGATAAAGTTGCCTCGACTTCGGTATCATGTTCAATGCCTCGATCACTTTCTTGTAAATTCAGTGGGGAAAGAATGATCTGATCTGTTTTATGGGGCATTTGAGGCACATCCATGATTGTGATACCAGTGGCAAGAAATGAGATGTTTTGATGTTTGGCCAAAAGCACCTCGAGTTTCTTAACAAGACTTGACTTTAACTTTAATCGTTCATAACCATCACAAATGACAAGAACATGTTGCCATTTTCCCCTAGTTAATCAATAAGCAATTTACTTAGTAAAAAACTTACATTTCATGGTCCAAAGTTGTAAATGCTTCAAGAATGGAGCTGCGAACATCAGCTTCTGGTCGATATTTTAATTCCAATGGTACATTGATGTGAATAATGCCTCCGTCAAACACTTTACGCTGACTGATATATTGAGCAACAGCCGAAGTAAATTGAGATTTGCCACATCGAGCTGGTCCTAATACACTGAACCATCGAGGTCGACGTCGATTCATTAGAGTTTTACAAACCTATTGTAGAAAATGAGAATTTTTTAGTAAAAGAGCCTATCTACAATTTGTGCTTCTTCGATGCGTCCTTCAAAATACTAGGACAAAATTACCCATTTCCGTACTGCAAACTGCAATCAATGGTACCTTGGAAACTCCACCCAATATTTGGGGTGGACTTTCAATCGCAGTGATAGCAGAAGTCGATGGTGAATTTGTACGAGGAAATAAAACAACATTATGGTCAGCGTCTTCAGGATACAATATAAATTGGATCGCCTACGCTGATGAAAATTTCAAGTTGAAATATAGTACCTACATGACCAAGAAATGATATACAATTTTGAGCCATATCAAACGCATCTTGAATACTTCGACCAGAAACTAAAGCAACATGAAGTAATCTACAGCACCGATAAGTATGAAATTAATACACGATCAACTTTGTAAATGCCATTGTTGTATCAAAATTAGTCTTTGATGATGGAGAGAGTGCAATTACATGAGGAATACCACATTGAAGAAAAAATAAATGACCTACGCATTGTTGGTAATTTCAAAAGGATATCATGGGCACCATTAGAGTTCTTTGCATATGAAGTGACTTGAGCAAGCTCTACTGTTGAGTGGGATAGAATTGAAGTCATTTCATTAGGGCTGAGCTTTGTAGCACCACCAGCTCCATCTTCCAGGATTAACTCTGTGGCAGTCACATGACAAACAAAATGCATCATTCGACAGCCATCGTTGCATAATTCTTGCACTGTTGCTCTTGTAGCAAACTCCATGGCAATCTCTACTCTCGATCGCTGGTTTATACCTGCAATCCACGCTCTGAAAACATTCATGTAGCAATATAAGCACCATCATTTATGCCTTGAGACACCTAAAAAAAATAAGTCTTTTTCTTACTAGAATACTTACAGAGGCACTGCTTTCTACATTTTTGACTAATTCTGTGAGCATCGCTCGATACTCAAGTCCCTACTAAGTGTAAGTACCAGCAAAATTCGATCACGTACAGCTAAACTCATTCCAAAAGCACGATAATAAGCAAGAGGGTGGGCAAGGAGCACAGACTAAAGCATTGAGTTAGATCATTTTCTAAATCAAGAATTTACAATGCAATTATGGGCAAGTCCATGGGGGGGAGCTTCTAAAAGACCTTCATAAAGTGTATATCCTAAGATAACTCGCTGCTCATATGGAGTTGTGAGGATTTTCACTGTTTCTCCAGGCTGCATCGTCATTTTGCTTTGGGGAGCTAAGGTAGAATACTGAGTAGCTTCAAAACCTATTGTTTTACCTAATCTTGTGGTATCAATAAATACATTATTTTTGCTTTCATTCGTGACGAAGATCTCTGTGCGAACATATTCTTGTATCCAGTCAATAGTGACAGAACCTTTGCGACTAAGATATTGTTTATAAGGTCCATAGATATCAGCCATGCCATCTCTTGTTAACCATTCTCTTGTAAATGTAACTTTTGGACATGTAGAATTGATAGGAATATGAATCAATCCTGCTGCTTGCATTGCTTGTCGTTGACTCCTTCGTAGTCGATGGAAAGCACTTTCATGAAGCTTTAAATAATAGCATCGGGCTAAGATTCTCGCTTCTGTAACAGGTGACAGAGTAAGACGATCTGGGCTCTGTGAGGCACGAACAGTGTCAGCTACAGATACTTCAATTGGAGTAAACAAATGCACGTTCACAGGCATCATCGGCAACAATCCATCGTCGTTTGGATTGATTCCAGCGACAAGTGCAGCCACTGTACTATCGAGTTCTTCATCGCTTTCGTCTGCAGTCTCGTGGCAATACACACCATCCATAGATAACTGGTTCATATCAATGTCCATTCCCATGTATTCGAACGTATCTTCATGACGGGGACGCTTGGACTCGATCGCGTATGGAGAAGGCGATCTCTTCATAGGGAAATGCAACCTTATAATCCAACAAAATGACCAATCAAAGCCTGAATATGTTGTCCTTTTTAGCCAATCCAATACTAGTAAAAATAAACCAATCAAAGATAAAGATACATGGTATTGATACATTTGATTGGATACAGAAGATGACCAATTAGATGAAGGGATAAGAATTTATGTGTGTTAAAAGTAGCCAATCAAAACGTCAACAGCGACCTCCATATTTTGGTGATACGTTGGTTGTATGCACGCTTTGATATTGAATATACCATTTTAGTATTTACTAATATGCCAAAATACCTTTCTTTGTATGAAAATGCAACATGTTTGCCTGGTTCTCTTATTTCTACGAGGATGTACTCTGAAAGAGTAGAAGAAATTACATTTCCTATGGGAGTTTGTAGCCAAAATGGACAATATATGAGTAATTCGAGTGTAAATTTTGAAGAATTTAAACCAAATGCATGGTACATGACAACTATGAGCAATAATGCTACATTGTTCTCGAATATGATATTAAATGATACTTGTGTCAAAGTGGCAAATAGTTCAGTTCGTGCCAATTGTTGGAAAAATCAACTTAATGTGTATGATGATGAAAAATGTTTAGTACAAACGAATCATTCTACAGGTGATGGAAAATGCACAATTGTACATGGACGAACAAATATCTTTACTTATACCCAGATGAATTGCACTGGTTTACTTGTTCAAGCCCAGAATAATGTCTCTCGCAACTCTTCATGGCCAACGTCTTGCGAAAATCATCAACTTTTCACAACTGAAGCACCAGTGTTTACACAGGATGTCACTTATGCTATGCTTAATACCTCAACCTTTGTTGTCGATAAATTATGCTCACCATGGAATAATATCTTTATTCAAACGAATTGTTCAGATAACACAATGACATTGTACAATGATTCTAATTGTTCAATACTAAATGAGCAAAGACCATTGTTAAACTGTTCAATTTTGAATCCATCATTACCTATGCCAAAATGGCTCAGCACATACACCAAGGAAGATTGTTCCGGAATTCTATTGTCGTCTGAATTAACCATGAAATTTCGCGCCAATTCTAGCTGCACCAACACTGTTGCTCCCAATGATACTACAATCTTTGCACCTAGCTCTTACTACTTTACTGACGCCAATATTACGAGAATAGTTCTTGCCAACAAATGTGTTCGAATCAACGAAAGTTTTGTTTTGGCAAATTGTAGTCAAACTTCTGCAACACTGTCATACTACCATGATAGTAATTGTACATCACTTGAAGCAAACAATAGTGCTGTACACGGCAATTGCACAATTCACAATATGAAAACTTTTCAGGTTACAATTCCTTTGACCCAAACACCAAAAATCTCAAAATCCCCAGCTTTTACTTATATAAACATCACATTGAATTCGTCAGCAACTATTACACCATCTACATTTCAACCTCGAAGTAGTAATACTACAAGTGCAATCACACTTAAATCATCGGCAAACATTGATAGCTCAGGTATAACCAATTTTATCGCTATCGTCGTTTTACTTGGCATTGTGATTTTATTTTTCGCCGCCTTTTACTGGAAGCGATGCCGACCTCGACACAATTATGCGAATATTCATTGATCTAATTTTCTACCTAACAATGATTCTATTATGAAAATATTATCAAATTTTACTGATTTTTGATACTGAATCTGAAGTCAGAGGATCATACTCTTTTACAAAAAGACAACTAGAATTCTAGAATATCAACATCTTAATTGCTGATAATTATTGGGGCCACAGCAACAAATTCCATAATTAAAGTGATGTCTGCTTTATTGGCAAATCGGACACAAATTAAGTATGCAATGTCATTCGCGATATCTTGTTCACTTATTGCCATAAGAAAGAATATCGATTTAACTATACTTAAATAGAATTATTAACCAATATACCACAACAAGCATAAGACGTATATTTGTTAAATGTGTATTTTTATGCTTGAACTTTCGTCTTAATTGATCTCATAATTGATCAATACCATTGCATCGTATCATGTCAAATTTTGAGACCAAATCATTCACGATAATTTACGATTTGATGGTTAGCCACAGTACACAACACAGGTTCTGAATCAACATCTTTCGCTTTTGATTGCAGAGGTAATTTATCAAATTGATTTCACGCAATAGGTATCAAGATGCTGAATATAAAATTCAGATAGGCTTTTCATTTGTTTTTGAACAAAATCGATTTCTTGTGCCAAGCAAAGCTTGTTGTGTGCATACTTTTTGCGATCATACAACATTTTCAGCTTTAAATCAAAATACGACACATTTTGATCCATCTTTTCGGCTTGTAGAGTTTTGAGTTCATCATGTAGCAAATGCAGAGTGTGATTACGTGTAATATCGAGACTGGAGATCTTGATTTTGAGGTTTTTGATTTAAACAAATTGATCCAATGTTTTTTGTTGGAGTGCATTGACTTGACGATGTAGTTTAGAACACTCAGTTTTCTTTTTATTAAGTTGTTCACGTAGTGTAGCGGCTTCATTACGAAGAATTGCAGCAGCATCGGTAGATACAAACATGTCTTAAAAGAAAGGAAGAAAATTCATTGTTGGCACAAGATCGTCAATTGCAAAATAGATTATGTAGTCAACTGGGTCAAAACATAACAATTTGATTCTTATTGTGGAAGAATAGACAATAGTTTAATTGGAAATCTAGGTAAATGAAGTTAAATCATATCATATTGGGCAAATATAGAATGATCGATTTAAATTATCCGATCATTTAAAGCTGTTTTTGACTAGGATAAATCTTTGGTTTGATATATTTTGGTCATGCCCCATTTAGAAAGGCAGCAGTTGCAATGAAATGCACTCTAAAATTTATGCTACGATTGCTTTGGTTAGCAGTAATCTTAACTACTCTACGACTTTGTTGGCCATTAGTTGTAGCAGAAAACAATTCGAGTGTTTGCTATCGATGGAATGAAACCTTTGTTGTTGTCTGTGAACAAAGTTCTGGCTGTCATAATATCCCAGAAAACCTTTCCCCAGAAGATTGCTTTTTTGGCCCAACTCTTAATACATCTATTGATGTTGATAAAATTTCAAATGCAATCGTTCGTGGAGAGTGGAATGCATCCAAAATTAATGATTCTATGCAGATTACATCACTGCTCAACCAAACTTTCAATGGTACATGGAACTTTTCTGTTATTGATAGCAATAGCATTGCTGCGATAAAATTGCCTACAAAGATAGAACAACTTGGAAATCAATCAAATCGAGATACTTTTTCAGCTAATGGGCCAAGTACACCAATTCCAAAGTATAGGAAGAAGCCAAAAATGAAAAAGTCATACCCAAGCAGCGTTAATTCCAATAACAGTACGGCAAATGCAACTTCTACCACATCTGAACCAAATGCTACATACAATTCAAATGACACAAAATATAATTCAACAAATGAATCAATGAATGCTACAGACTATGACACAATTGATGTGCCAAAATTGGTCGATTTATACAATTCAAGTTTAACAAATTTCAATTTGACACCACGTGCAAACGAGACTACAAACTTTACTGACGATACCAAGTATACAACGATTGTATTTTTATATCAAGTAAATTCAACGAATCATTCTAAGCTAAACAAGACATTCTTGAGATGGCCAAGTATTCCCACTATTACTTTTCCTCCCACATACAGCAATACAACATTTTTCAACAAGACCAACTTAACAAGAAACTTTATCAATTATACCAACTATGCAACGATCGTATTTCCATATCAAGTAAACACTACAAAGCAATTCAAGCAAGGCAAGTCATCGCCAAGATGGCCAAGCTTCCCAAATATTACATATCCACCCAAGTTTATCAATGCAACAATTTTCAAACAGACCAACTTGACAACGATGAGTTTTCCGAATATCACATTTCCAACAGATATTCCATTGTCAGACCGAGTGCCATGGAAATTAAAAAACTCTACCAACCACTTTGGACTAAATAAGACAAACAATGCTTCATACCCTGCAATAAGTTTTCATCCCTGGCCAAAAACTAAGCCACCAAAACAACCAAATCAAACGGACAATAGCTCAAATTCATTTGGTACAACAACCAATACTACAAATTCAACACAGCAAATTCCAATTTCAACAAAATCAAATTTCCCAACAATAACATTGCCATCATACATCCCAACAACGACACTTTCCGCGAGCTATGATAAAACTAAAGAATCTGCTATTGATATAAGTACAAGCCCTGTGACGACAATTCCCACGAACTCTGATAAGACTAAAGATTCTACAACTGAGGTTAGCACGACATCATTACCCTCAGAAACAACTCAATTGCCTTCTGCTGGAATTACAACACGCCCAGTGCCAACCACTAGCTCTGGAGGTACCAAAGAAATTAGAATTGGAATTACTTCAGTTCCAGAGCAAGCATTAGCTGAAGTTCCAAATACAACAGCATCTTCATCTTCGCCCATGGGTGCCATTGTAGCATCTACTCTTGCTGTGGTTGCTGTTGGAGCTGTGGCAATGATCATATACAAGCGAAAAACGTATTCCGAGTCCTATAAACATTTGTATGATGATAACATTCAAGACTAAATGTTTTTAAATCCATCAAAATGTTTTTGCATGTATAAAAGAAAGATAATGTAAAAAGTCGTCTCGAAACGATTTGTTCTAGTACCTCTTCAGTGTTCAATTTATGCTTCGTCAACTTGTTATTTTGACGAGTATTGCTAGTACATTGGGATCTCCAGCATTTCGTGGTTCAGACTTGCTATCTGTCCATGACAATCCTGTGGTGCCACTCAACCCGATGGATGCATTTAATGGTGGCGAAAGTACCATCAGTATTCCTATTCCAATGCTTCCTTTGGTTCTATTACCTCCAGCCTTGTTCAGTGGAAGTGACTCGCAACCTGAATCTGGTGGTTCTCTTGGCTACGATGAAATAGAAGACACTATTAAGTGTGATAAAGAAACTGGAAAATGCACTCAAACAATTGTGCGCACCTTCATCAATCCTGGCAGCGACTTGGAAATTGCTTCTGTGCCAACTCTTTCACCATAGAAAGATAGATGCTTGTTAAGTTTAAATGGCAGTCCCACGTTCCAAATTTTGTTTGATTTCCACCGTGTACTTGTCGAATGCTCTGGCAGCTTTTTTGTTGAAAACACGATTTCTTTCGTTGATAAAATCAACATCTTCACCTTCACGAAATTGACGTCGTCGACTAAACTTTTGTCTTGCTTGTGCACGGTGTTCCAATTCTGCTACCATTCGTTCGACTCCTTCTTCAGACACTTTATCCTGTCGTCCATATTCTAAAGGATCATACGCTTCTTGAGCAATGGCAGGTTTATCTTTTGCTTCAGGTAAAACATTTAATCGCTTCTTGTAACCTTTGTACAATGAATCTTGATTAAACACATCCCAACCAAATGCAGCTTTTTGTTTGTCTTTTTTTTGTGCTTTCTTTGACTTTCCTGCAGCATCAAGAACAGTATCATTCAAATAAGCTTTCACTTTCTCTTCTGGTGCACGCTTCTTTGGCATATCTTCGTTCTCGACCAGTTTCTTAGCCTTATTTGCTGGCAACTGAGCTTTCTTGTGTTCTTCTTCCACTAATGCCTTCGTTTGCTTACGTCCAGCATTCATCTTCATACGAATCTCAAACAACTTTCGCTGAGCTGGTGTCATTTCCATTGAAGTCTCATCGAGAACCTCTTCCTCCATGCGCTTTTCTTCCATTACAATACAAAATGCAAGTCCGGATACAACAAACCTTATCCGGAAATAGGTGAAATACACCGTGTTTTACGCGTGGAAATATAGAAAAGCACAATGAAACACACGTGAGTAATGCTTGCTCAAACAAAAACATTCTTAAAGGTTACTCAATATATTGAATGTTGGTATAATTGAAAAGAAACTATTGTGTAAACAATATCAGAAACTTATTCTTGGAATTGCTACATGATTCTCACGTCAACCATTATGTCCGTCTTTACGAGTGCGTGGAAGCTTGTTTTAATCTTCTTAGCGTCTATATCCTTTACGTATATCATGTTTCAGCAGTTGCTTGCGAGAGAACCGCAATTAGCATTGGCTTTGAATTGGAAATTGAGCTTTGAAGACATGCAACGCAGTGATGTAAATTTGGCATTTCGACGAGCTATGGAAGACGAATTTTACCTTTCATTAGCTTGTTTTGCTTGTGTTTACTTTATTAAACAAACTTTTGCTATTCCAGGCTCAGCACTTTTGAATATCTTGGCAGGTGTTCTATTGCCAATTCATATTGCATTCCCAGTGGTATCTGCATTGACAATGGTAAGATTGTTTGTAGATTAATGTGTTTAATTGTGATATAGATTGGAGCTAGCTGTTGCTATTTGTTGTCATCGACTTTAGGATCCCGTGAACGACTTGTTGCTCTTACAGATTATCTTTTACCTGGAAAGCTCGAAGTTCTCCAAAATAAAATTACCCAAGCTCATGAAGATAATCGTTTATTCTTTGTTTTACTCTTTTTGAGAATATTTCCATTCTCCCCCAACTGGTTACTTAATATTGCATCACCATACTTACGAATTCCAATTTATCTTTTTGCTCCTGCTGTTCTACTTGGTTTGATGCCATATAATTTCGTCACTGTTAAAGCTGGATCGATGTTGGCTCAATTGAATAGTGTGCAAGATATATTTGACACTCAAACTCTATTGGGATTCCTTTTCCTTGCTATTGCCATGCTTATTCCAGCAATTGTCAAAAAGAGAGCTAACCAAAAGTCAGATTAATATAAGGTCATATAATATTATCATATATGATTTCTATACCAATCATGTAGTGAGAGAGACGTTAATCTACGTTATATACCTCAGAATAAGTTGAGTGTTAATCTTTAACTTTGCAAAAAAATAAATAGAATATCGAAATTATCCATGTAGAAAACAATTCGTATATTGAAATATGAAAAAATGTCCATACAATGATTACTTAAGGGGATGAAAAGGCATCAGACAAATCTTCCACAGTAGCCCAATACCCAGCTAACTCGAAATAATCACGAAGGTCATTGATGAGGATAACAAATTTTGGAGTTTGAACGGCAATCTTGTGGGTGTGTTGAACACTTGTTGCGCATTAACATCCAAAATGTATTTGATTTAGTTTGCCGTGTCTTCGTTCAAGCTGGAATCAATACACAAATCCACTATGTTGGCCATGTCCAGTGCCCAGTCGTTGGCTGTAGCAACTTCTTGAACTCGGTACTTGAACGCTTGAACTTTGTACTCCAAGATGACTCGATGATTGTACAGATTCTACATCGATGGCTTTCTCATGACATGATTAGAAGCACTGATACTGTCAGTGACACATCGGGCGCAAGACCAAACACTCCACTAATTACAAAAAGCTATAGCATATTTGCAAATACAAAGTGGTTTATCAGTCGTGACGTTAGACATGTTTTAACTTTCTCAGACTGATCAATGATAGTGTTTGACAATTCGTCGTTTTATGAACATGCATATTAGTTTGTGTGTACAATACTTTTGATTAATAATTATCTATTGTTAAGAATACACATTCACTGAAGGTGTCGTTAGTATCGTGAATTGGATGATATCTCATTTCAACAAAATGGCATCGAAATGATATTACAGTGTACCATGCTTGTTACCAAGACATTGCATTTCGGCTATAACTGAGCATTGACAAACACGTTGTTCAATATGGAATTGTGATTGACGCTGCAGACTACAAAAGTTGCTTCTGTAGAAAGCATATATGACACCAAATACCACTTATATATCCTCTTTGGTCAAACATAAAACAGCATCAAGTTACGACATGGTGAAGTACTGTCACATTCTTGAGTAGAAAAGCTTCTTTTTGTAAATATTAAATATTAGATTCGTGCATCAATTAACTTTATTGGCGATTGCGACTTTGGCAAAACTAGTAATAAATATCCAAGTAATAGGATACCTACATTTCTTATGTCTTTTTATTGCATGATAAACAAGATTTGATTGATGATGTACTTTTTGTAAAACTGCTAAGCCAAGTTGGCTTGACTTAGTTCCAGAGTGACAATAATATGATCTTTTCTTCTTAAAGCTTGTTGTTGTGCAATTTGGGATTCATTTGGTATATTCCATTCAGGCTACTATGTACGAACGTTTTGTTAGCAAACACTAAATTTATCTATGCAAAATTTATAGGGTATCCAATTCTAGCATGAATGGAGCTGTTGTGGTAATGGACATACTGTAATAGAAATATCTAAACCAGAATAGAAAAGCTAACATATATTTAAGTAAAGTGAAACAATCCTTTTATGATCAAAATTCTATGACATCTGTACAACCAGTAAGGTTTTGTAGCATGAGTCGTATTACAAGTAAACAAGCCGTGCCGTGTCCTCCGCGGCAAGCTGCTTACAAGAAAATATTTACATACCTCAACCGACTTCGCAGCATTTTAGCTCTGATCATTTGGACCTTTCTCACTATCAATACATTTCTTGATCCAGCAAAAACATTCTACGGCTATTACACTTACGCAGACAGTGATAATCAACCAGCAGTGTGGGAGCTGACAGTGATGAACAAATTTAACAACAAAAGTGCTAATACTTGTAGTGGCAGTGGGATTTTTTTGGATTGTTATTATGATGTTCCAATATATGGCACTGGAATACTTGCTGATTCAGTCTGTCGGTCATATTATCCTATTGACACAGGTCCATTCCAGCACATAGGTACATTTTTTGCCAATTGTGCTCTGCCCAGTGGGGATCAAATTTACTTGCCAAATAATATTTATGCAACTTCTCAATGGAGCTTAATGCTTAGCTCTAAGGAAAAAGGATGTATGAGCGCACTTGGCGAAGGCAAAAGCTTTCCATGTGACTCATATACGACAATGAATGGCAGGGTTGTTTACTATCGTAGAAGTAGAACCGTCGCATCAGCTTGGTGCAAAGAGTTTGGTGGATATTATATCCTCAATAAGCTTACAAATGAGCAAGAAGTTCTTATTGCTAACCTTAGCAATTCCACCAAACCATCTCTGACTTCGATTCCTTTGGTTAATGATTGCACAGTCTACAATTTATTTGATATGCTTGGGTGTTCAGCTGATTTAACTATTGGTGGTGCTGCAGGGCATATTTCTACTTCGGCTTGGTATGGTGAGACTGTAGGTTTGTGGACTGCTTACACAACTAGTTCACCAAAGAATAATATTGTTTCCACCATTGGTGACTTGGTGAGTGTAGAAACAATAAGTTCTCACCAAGGAAACATAACACAGATTCGAACTAATTACAAAGACGCATTACGCTGTTTTCTCTTTTTCGTAGTTATATACTATCGCTTGACATCTATTTATTATCCTATTTGGCTCGTATATACACGTCAAGGCAAACCACTTTGGAAATTGGTAACTAGAAGACACATGGGGCTTGTTTTACACAAGCGTGAGCGACGTAACTTTATTGTTCTTCTTTTTCTTACTATTGAAGCAGTGGTAAGTACAGAAGATATTATCATGTATTGTCAGCAAGTTGTATTTTCATATCCAACCTTTTTCAATCTTTTGCTTAAATACATGAGCATCACACGAATAATTTGGCCAAGTGCTTTTATATTACTTGTAATTTCAAGACTTATTCCAATGGCTTTTGGATCGAAATTTGCTTTTGCTTTTTCTGAAGATTT
This sequence comes from Thraustotheca clavata, assembly GCA_002081575.1. Lineage (NCBI taxonomy): Eukaryota > Oomycota > Saprolegniomycetes > Saprolegniales > Achlyaceae > Thraustotheca > Thraustotheca clavata. The sequence continues at coordinate 8,772 of JNBS01000011.1, read as the reverse complement.
ATTTCTTCTTAGTGCGCCAGTGCTTTGGCTGTATATGCCAGCTTATGTAACTAGTAAAGGTGCAGATTTATTTCAAGGATGGAGATGGACAGGCAACATTGTGCACCATTTTACAAACACAATTTACAACGTGCACAACAATCAAATAGATGTTTTGATGTTATACTACAGCTTATTTGGCTCTTTTACGTTGATTCTATGCTGGACAAATATTATCATTGGTTATCTATGGCAAACTTTTACGCATACTAGTAGCATTATGTCGGTCTTTTTGTCAAACAACATTTCTTACAGAATACGAACTCATAGTGCAATGCATAATGGTACCATTGAAAATATCTTATTGACATCAAATCAACAGTTTCCACCAGAAATCGCATATCAAATTGTTAAAGCAAAATGGAAAAGCACAAATTTATGTGAAGCAATAAACCTAGCATCAGAGGGCTTTGTTAGCCTCGTTTATGGTGATTATTTAATACTTGGTATTACTGAGTGGGGTTCAACCTCACCAGTATTTAATAAGAGTGGTCATGCAGCTGTAATAGTAGGATACAAAGTGGCTTACAACCCTAGTATTACTATTCACACACTGACGAGTATTTCTTCTCAACCAAAAATCCTTGGCGTCCCAGATCTCTTCTAAATGTTAAAGTATGATAATCGTTATGAATTGACTGCTATTCATTAATTAGCCTAAATACTGACATTTATGGAGATTTGTGGATATTGAGCTTGTTAAAGGTTGGTATTTTCAAAAAAATTAGACCTTAAAGCTGACCTTGTATTTCATCACATCGTTGTTCTTACTCATGTACTTTATGATATGATATGATTGTATTAAAAAAAAGTACTCACGAACTTTATACTGCAATACTGGAGTAAATGCCAAGTTGGAGTCTTAAACAAAATTAGTACAGCATAATGCCTTCGAATGAATTATATTTATATAGGTATATATCGACATTTGTTGCTAAAATGGACATGGTGTTGGACTTAAACAACAAAAAACAAGCATTACCTAAATTCGTTCGTGGTTTATACATCTATAAATGCTATTCTAGAACCAAACCATTTTATATACAACAATGGCAAGTTCAAGAAAAATCGTGTAGCTATTATCTTGATAGCCATTTCCAAGTATTATTTACTTCCATAGATATTACGTTCAAGTCAAAACTGGATGGAAAGAAACATGGCTGGAAAAAGAATTGCATAAAATAGTGCTGCAACTATTTCCGGGGGGTTCTTCAAAAATGTCTATCTCACTGTCCAAAGTACAAAACAGGGACGACGAGCTTGGTGTATTAGGTAGAATTTAAGCTTATGATTGAAATGAGTGATTGTGTAGTTAATCCAACGAATTAAGATTGGACAATCATTCAATATCCATAGTATCACCTATCACTCCTCATAGAGCTTCCAGTCCTAACGTGCAATGACAAAGTAACTTGTATGTTTATGTCCAACACAGAGCCAAATTGTATACAAAGTCTACCTACCACATTTTCATTTTATCTTTTGATTACCATGAGCACAAACACAGATCTACATGGTCCCTACTCCCCTGAGTTGTATGCCGCATTCGTTGATTACTCCCAAAAGCTTGAACAAGTACAATATCGTTCCCATCCAGGATTGAAGAAGCTGACAAAACCACAATGCTTTCGAGGATATTGCCTGGCTCGATTGGTTTATGAAGGCAATGTCAAACTTGCTCTTGAAATACTAAATAATATTCCACCTGATGATGTCGAATTGCTTCCAGATGCTGCCTATGACTATTTCGTTACTATGGACAATGCTGTGAAAGCACGAAGTCTCGAGTTATTGAAAATTTTGCACGAACGATCTATTGGCGAATGTACCAAGCATGCAATGGATATTGCCGCCGAAAATGGCGACTTGGACATCATTCGTTTTTTGCACGAGAATCGCAAGGAAGGATGCAGCCTTCAAGCTTTTAAGAAAGCAAAGAAGAACAAACACGACGATGTCTTGGCATATTTGGAAGCAAATTGTCAAGTTGATAAAGCGTTTAAGAGGCCACCACCTAAAGCCATTCGAAACTTTAACAGTAGTTTGCACGATGTTGTGTTAGTTTAATGAACGATGTAGCAAATTCGTCCTGAGAACTGCATTATTAAATACTTGTGGCATAGCATGATATTGTTGACCTTGTTAATATCTTTCCCATGTATTCTGATTTAATTGTAATAAATACATTTTGAAATGAGATACGATATTTTCAAAGATACAAAAATCTTGTTTTGGATTGGACAGAATAATGTTATATTTTTGACCAATGGTGCTACACTCCGTCAATTTTATCTTACAACCGATTCGCTTAGAAATACCATTTGACGTCATTTCATTTTTTGGTGTGGAGTCGCCATCTCACATTGCGATGTCCCAAACCCCAAGTCCACCAGGTTCTGCTGCTGGTATGTGATCCCTTGAGAGTATATGAGGCAACTTTGCATTAGGAACTGCCACTGCAGAGAGCTCCATGTCTGCTCCAATGCCCTCACCATCTCTGGAGCCTGTATATGCATGATGTTTGCTACTTACTCACAAATCAATAGGGAACAGCAAGCGGTTCAATGGTTTTTTCACCTTATCCTGGTACAAATGCAATCATTTGCATTATTTTGATGATGTATTAGGAGCACAACAATACTCAGCAGCGACACCAGCTTTTACACCATTAGCTAGTCCTCTAACAAATCCATCGCCTGGGCCAATGATGTCCCAAACAACGGGATCAGCTTTAAAGACGTCTAGCTCAATGCCAATAGACGAAGAACTTAGCATAAAATTGGGACAAACGATGAAGGCATTGGATAACTGCATGTACCTTGTACAACATTTTCAAGGTGATCAAAATGAAGCGATGTTGAAAGGTTCATATCTATTTATGAAAAACATATCTAAAGAATTGTAGCTGTTCAAATGTATGTTCAACGGCTTAGTGAATTAAATGCATACATCGTTGCAAACAAACCTTCCACACATGTACATGATATTGTCATATAGCTTAAATAATATTTTTGTAGTTGATTCCTCGATCATTTATGGCATGGCTTGATGAACATCCAACTGAAAACCCAGTCAAATGGTCGTACCTACAACTCCAAGAATGTGCAAAGGAGGCACAAGTTATCCAAGGCAAAGTAAAGGTACTATTTCATTTCTTTGTGCAAATAAACTTATTCTGTCAGGCTCTTGAACTATTACGAAGTGAATTGCGATCAGGACTCGGTCTTGATTAGAGTTCTTCATAACTCTTTAGACTACCAAGAAATAATAATACGTATTTTGTCTTAACTTGGTAATTGTGGTAAATAACCACTTTTAATTATTAAATATGGCACAGACTTTTACATACATTCAGGATCTGACACATACATTCATTCCAGTGCCATAATCATTTGAGAATGAACAACATGGACGAACATCTCATGGACGAGTTTGATGGTGAAGAAGATGTACATCAAGCAGCTCCTCCTATGGTTTCTACAACTTCTCTTCCATCCTACCCACGTCTGGATTTTTCTCATTCAATTGCATATCCCATGGTTGAAGCACCAAAGTCAACAGCACCATTTCTCCCCAAATATCCATCTTTTACAGCATCTCAACCATTTCAGCATGGTAAATATTGCATTGCCTTAAAGAAATACAACTCTTTTCATGCGTAGATATCCCTTCAGCTCCTGTTATTGCTTCACAAGAGCAACACGCTACAATAAGATATGATACTACACAACCTTGTGCCTTCATTCGTACATAGTCCTTCGACAAGCTTATTCATATCAATACTTTGATGTAGATGAATCTGACACTAAATCAAATACCCCAACGATAGCCAAAGAAGTACAAGATAATGCACAAAAAGCGCCACAACACAATGAAGATCAAGAAGTCCCAATTCCACTATCATCAACCAATGTCATTGAACAAGCCGCTGAACTTGACGAGTTAACACGTCATGAAAGCGAAACTCAAGCGCGAGAGCTACAAACATACCAAGCTGTCTTTGAACATATCGGCCAAGCTATACGAGGCGAAACACCACATCAAATTGAACAACGTCATATTCGAGAAGCTGCTCGGCTCGAACGTGCTGAAGAACGAGCTCAACGCACACTTGAACGACAATCCCGTCTTCTTCGCCGTCATTCCTTAGAACACCCGTAAAAACATGCACATCTTCGTGTCTACTTTCCTTTATGATGATCATCATCTCTACGCGGGAATGACGCGCTTTTTTGAATTTTTAAAAACGTTTGGATACAAAAAGGCGCTCTCTACTCTCACCCACTAACTTAAAAAACAAGCTAAAAAAACACTATACGTTTTTCTCTTAAACTCAGGGATTTTCTCGTACCATGCATTACATTGTCATAAGAATGTTGTTAAAACGAGGTTCTTTATTCTAGTAGAAATTCAATCAAATTCACTATTGAAACAGAACGAGCATGAGTCAACCATGTCTACGGAACATGAGCTGTCGATGTCCTCTCTGCATGGGGGAAGATGTAGGCGAGCTACTAGCGTTAACAAAGACCATTTCGTCCAATATCAAGTACGGAGAGGATGGCGAGGAAGAAGTTGTGCCTCCACCCGTTAAAAGCGGCTTTGGTGGCAACTCGCCACCTCCCGCGACAAGGAAAACGTTTGTGGCGAATTCACCGCCTGTACCTTCAACAAAAGCACGTGCAAAGGCTCCTCCTCTGCAACTAGAGCCTGTGGTTGCAGCTCCAGCTCCTCGAACTTCTCCATTACAAAGAGAAGAACCTGCAGACGACGATAGACCAAAACGAGCAAAAAGCGATGAACCACCTCTTGCGTTTGAAGAATTGGAAGCTAAAGTTGCTGATAAGAATTGGAAGATCCGAAAGGAAGTGTACGAAGTCATGAAGACTGCGTTTGAGACCCAACAAGGCGTGGATGGAGGCAATGTTACTGAATTGTTTGGAAAAATGGTTGATGATTCCAATGCTGCAGCTATGGAAGCTGGTTTGGCTGCAGTTTTAGCATATACAAAGGAAGCATCGTCAAAACAGTGGAGTAATAGTGTCATTGCTCGAACAATGCCTAAAGTAATTGATAAATGCTTTGCTGGACGGCCGGGAACAGTAAAACTTGCAGAAGAACTCGTACTAGAATACGTACATCAAGGTGGAGCTGAAGACACAATTGCTGCTTTGCTTGAAGGTACCAAGAACAAGAAACCTAAAGTACCTCCACTTTGTATAAATTCGATTCTCGAATGCTTCAAAACCTTTGGTCCTCGTGTAATTCCAATTCCACCATTAAAATCAACCTTACCAGCACTCTGTGAATCCACAGTCAACAATGTTCGACCGGCAGCAATGAAGCTTATTTGTGAAATTTATCGTTGGACCGGTCCAGCACTTTTGGCTGATATTGTCAATGGCCTTCGTCCAGCACAGAAAACAGAATATGAAGAATCTATTAAAGATATCACACCTGGACAAGCAACTGTGACTCGATATGTAAAAGGAATGGAGCCTAAAGCTGCTCCTACTCGACCTGGTGCACGTGGAGGTGCTGCTGCTGCTGCTGCTCCAGCTGCAGCAACAATGGATCCACGAGACTTTGCAGAAACAGTAGATTTATTGGCAAAGCTACCAAAAACAGAGTTTAAAGCAAAATTGGCATTACCAAAATGGAGTGAAAAGGTTGCAGCTTTGACTATTATCATTGAGACTGTCGGATCAGTACCAAAACTTGCAAATGGCGACTACGGTGACCTTGTTCAAACGCTTAAATTATGTATGCAAGATGCTAATGTCAACATTACGGCAAAAGCTATCGAAGTGCTTGGAGTTTTGGCAGATGGGCTACGAAAGAATTTTGCACAATATGCCAGAGTCATGCTATCACCACTGCTGAAGAAACTCTCAGACAAGAAATCTTTGATTTTGAACAACACACATCACACCCTGGATATGTTGTTGCAACATTCTCTACCGATCGAAGCCATGATGGATGAAATTAAAATATCAGCTGAACCATCGACAAACAAAATTCCAGCAGCACGAGCCCAAACTATTTTGCTTCTTCAGCGTGCCATTGCAAAGAAATACATCAATGTTAACGACGCTAGTCTCATGAAGACACTCGGAGAATTATTTGCAAGTGGTATTGATGATTCCGATCCTAATTTACGAAAGACTGGTGTTGAAGCCATGGTAACTTTAGTCGAATCTTCAGAAAATGCCCCACGCATGGTTAAAGCAACTTTGGATGGATTGGAAAAACGTCAGCCAAGAAGCTTTAAAGTTATTGAAGCAGCAATCGGTCCAGCAGGCAGCAGTGCTTCGTCAGATACGTCTTCAGCACCAAGTCAACCTGCATCCGTACCCAAAGCTGCCCCACCAAAGACTACTGAAACAAAAAGCAATCCGAAACCAGGATCGGGTCCTCCTGCTAGGCTGAGTGCTATGAAAAAGGCACCTGGAAAAGCAACACCTGCAGGACAAAAGCCTGCAGCTAGTGCTGCTCCTGTATCTACGTCAGAAACTATGACCTTAACTGTTGCTGAAGCTGAGCAGCAACTTATTGAAATGGATTTGGATCAGTGGGCTTCAATTGTTGCAGGATTCCAAAGTCCAAAATGGTCTGAACGAAAAGCTGCTTTTGAAACTTTAGAGGAAGCTGTAGTATCGAATCCTGACTTAGCCAACACCCACATTGAAGCTCTCGTCATGTATGCTTATGGCCAAACAAAAGAATTCAAAGAATCCAATGTTCAAGTAATCAAAAGCGCTTTTCAAGCTTTTGCTACTTTTGCTGATACTTGCTCTACTGTGTTACCAAAGAGCGTTGTAACTCAATTAGTCCCTCCATCCATTGAAAAAATTGGTGATCGTAAAATCAGTGATACGATCAAAAAGTTGCTTGGTTTTTTCTGCGAACATGTTGGACCAGCCTTTGTCTTGGAGCGAATCTTTGCTCATATGCCTTCTGTTAAAGCTCCACTTGCTCAAGCTGATGCTCTTAGTTTTATCAGCGAATGCATTTCAGATTTTGGAGTGGCACTTTGCCAGCCTCGTGCTGTGATTGAGTTTGGTAAAGGACCACAAGGATTGGAGTCATCGAATCCGAAGTGCCGTGTTGCTGCTACCAGTGTCTTTGGTACAATGTACTCCCAGCTTGGACCTGCAATGCTTCCTCTCTTGGGGCTTGATAGCTGGAAACCAGCGTTGTCGTCTTCAGTGGAGGCCGAGTTTAAGAAAGTTGGCTACAATCCAGCTACAGCTATGAGCAGTATATCTCGTAAACTACGTCATGTAGATGACAGTGATACAGAAATGTCGGTGGCTAGTGCTTTTGGTCGAATGGATATCAGTGCCAAAATTACTAAGGAATTGCTAGCTGAAATGCAAAGTGAAGAAGATAAAGCTGCCTGGAAAAAGCGTCTTGCAGCTATGGAATCGGCTCAACGTCTTTGCGAAGAAGCTGGCCTTGCAATTGAGTTGACCAAAACCGTTGGTGAACTTATGAAAGCACTCAAGTCACGATTGAGTGACTCGAATGCAAATCTTAAAGTGAAGGCTGTCCAAGTTATTGGTGTCGTTGCACAAAGTATTGGATCTAACGTGTCCAAACTAAGCAAGGGAATGGGCGCAAATATTGTGTCCGGAGTATCGGATAATAAGAAAAACATGCAAATTGCATGTGTTGAGACTCTTAATAAATGGGTCTTTCACGATGGCTCCACGTCAACCCATTGTTTGGAGTCCTTGCTGCCTTTTATTTCGGATGGACTTAGAAATTCTGTGGGCCGTGCAGAACTTTTGGGGTGGCTTATTCCCCATGCAGAAAGCGCTGGAAAACTTGATCTTCATTGTCTTATTGAACCTACTATTGACTGCCTCATGGACAAATCTTCTGACGCTCGTGAAAAGGCCCAAACTCTTTTGGTACACGTTTTCCGATCTGTTGGAAAGGATGCTGTGTTTGCAGGCTGTCGTGATATGATTCCAGCTAAAATGCGCACGTTAAAGCCCATGATCGACAAAGCATGTCAAGCAGCCTTTGCTGGATCACCTGTAGAAGAAAATGATACGAAACCAGCGCAGGCAGCACCTGCAAAAGCAGCTCCAGCAGCGTTAGCTCGTCACAATTCTCTACCAGCCCCTGCATCGGCTAAAGTTGCTCCTCCAAAGAAAGAGGAAAACCCTATTGCTCTTCTTCCAAGTGAAAAAATGCCTCGACTCGATCGTAATCGCAAGAACAAGTGGATTTTTGAACCCACTGATGTATCTGATATGAATGCTCGAAAAGCTCAACTTGAAAGTGAATGGGGTCCATATATGACACCAGCTTTGCGTCAACGAGTTTTTGCAGTGTCGTATGAAAAGGTATTTATTGCATTAACTTTTTTTGACTAGAATCCTTATAGGGAATGATGGAAGCTATTGATGATTTATCAAAATGCATTGTCGATCAACCTCGAGAAGTGCAATCGTCTTTCGATTTCATTCTAAAATGGTCGACTCTTCGTATTGTTGATAACAACGTGCAAGCTTTGGGTATAGTTTTGTCTCTCGTGATTTAATGCTCAAGTACCGTGTAGCTAAAATGCTTGATTTCCTCGTCAAGCTTTTTGCAATGCTTGTAGAACATGAATGGGAACTTGACGACATCGAAGCAGGTATTTTCTTACCTTATTTATGCCAGGAATCTGGTCAGCAAAAGCCACGCTTTCGATTACGTTTCCGTGACGTGATGCGACTT
>JNBS01000007.1:0-15949 GCA_002081575.1 Thraustotheca clavata | reverse complement strand
GTTTGAGTAGATAAATTGAGATCAATGATAGTACCAAGGTAATATACATCAAGCCATTTCTTTAGGACGAGCATGATAGATCTTGTTACTGATACTTTTGTTATCCTTCCTTTCGAAGCACAAGAAAATATGGACCCGATCGGAGATACCACCGAAGAGGAATGTAAACCAACAACGCCTTTAAAGCTTTCTAAAAGCTGGAGTGGACTTAAGATTATTCAATTTCGATCAAGACGAGCATCTACACCGGAAGCAGCTGCAGCTCAAGTGCATGGAAATGCAGCATCCATTTATCGCAATGGAGACGCGAAAGAATACAAAATCGAGATACTTAATGCGTTTAGTAGAGCTGTAGAAGAACGGGATACTCTGGGAATATTACAAGCAATTACACAACAGCCAAAGCTTGTGCAATTGCAAACTATGGTACTTGAGTTTTTGTATCGAACTTAACCTTGGAATAGGATGATGCATTGCTCTTACATCAAGTTTGTAAATGGCCTGAACTCATCAATTCTCTTGAAATCTTTGAATTTTGTGTCAAAGAACATCCTGAAGGTGTTGCTTTCATGGATCATGTAATTTTTTGTATTTTTGTGTCGTTAAGATTATGTTAGCTTGGACGAACACCATTGCATTATTTGTGCATGAACCCCTCGGTGACAGTTCGTACAATTGAATTGCTTGTTGTTGCATTTCCTGTATCAGCAGCTATGTGTGATAAAGAATCCAATCTTCCTGTGCATTATTTGTGCTTAAATCCATCACAAACAATAGACATGACAATGATGCTACACAATTATGAGACTTTTTCATTGCGAAATCGAGTACAAATATGATTTAGATATAACTAAGCATTATATAGGATGGGCAAACTCCCCTTCATTGCTTGCTGCTTAAGAAAGAATGCAATTTTGAATTATGTGCTACAGTTCTATCCCTTGCACCAGAAACAACTAGCGTCACTGACAGGGTAAAGCTCTACTATACAACAGAAAAACTAATTGTGAGCAGATTGGAAGAACTATTCTTCATTGGATTTGTGCAAATTCGGATCATTTAGATGAGCAAATGCTGCAATTGATTTTAAGTTTGGATAACTCATCAGTCAAGCATAGTGATATGGTGTTTTTGTATTATTCAAAATCTCATTGTAAATTAGAATGGACAATTGCCATTACACCTTTTGCTTGCTAATGTGCATGTTACATTGAGTACAATGCGGCAGCTCTTGCAAGTATACCCTTCTGCTGTGGATGTCGTGGATATGGTAAAAACTTTCTCTATATTCATTTTAATATTCATTTTAGCATGGACAATCTCCCTTGCACATGTTATGCATTAACGAAGCAATCACACTGCCACTTCTCATTGAATACGCATCAATTTGCACCACATTTCCAACAAGTCTTCTATGGACAGATAATGTTAGCTATCCTGAAGCTGAATATCTTAAATTGCTCTTTTAGACTTTATCAACTACTCTGCATGTAATATGCATGAACCCAAAGGCCACGACCGATATTATTCGTGCTGTCTTTGAGTTAAATTCTAAAGCTGTGACATCTATTGATCATGTAAGCTAAGCAAACTTTATATCATGACTAATTATTATTAGTATGGATGTACTCCATTTCACTACATTTGCTCAAATCAATGCATTGCAGTTGAAATTATATGGCTATTTCTTGACCATGCTCATGGTATCACAAAAATCATCGATCACGTACATACACTTTCTTCTATTCAAGTTGTTCAGCTTGTCTACTTAGAGAGGAAAAACTCCATTGCATTATTTGGCAGCAAACACGTTTGCCAATACAGAAATGATTACAATAGTGTTTGATTCAGACCCAAATGCTTCTCAAGTCACTGATCATGTATGTTTTACATTTTAATAACTTTCTTATAGCTTCTTAGGCAATGAAGCTTCCTGTGCATTATGTGATTGAAAATCCTTCGATTCCATCAGCACACGCCTATAAACTTTTAGCTGGTGGTGCAGCATATCGTCTTCGCTATCTTCTTCAAGACCATGCAGTGACGGATTTTAAATCTACTACTTTTCATCACAGCATTGATCTAAGTGGTTCATCTGAAGTATTGTACTCAACCGAGGATTATGGTGTCGATTCAACAGCTACAGACTCAATGGCTCCAGTTATTCTGCACTATTAAAAAAAAAAAAAAAAAAAAAAAAAAAAAACTCTTCTAGTACAATATACCGTCATCTTCTCAATATCTACTCTACCCTTCATGCGTCTCCTGTAGGAAATACTTTAAACTTTTGGATTAATTGGTCTAACTAGGAGAGTACACCACCATTAATCGATTCATTTGCAAATGCTCGACGTCGAATTCGTTTAACAGAAGCCAAGTAAAAAATATCCCTGATTAAATAGTGAATTAATCAATGCAGAGATAGCAACTCTATGACTTTAGAGTACTGCATTGTGACTCAAAAACCAGTTGCAACTTTATCCGAGCACATTAATACGATTGACATCGTGTTGCTTGCTCAATCTCTTGGAACTTGTGTGAATTTATGGCACAAAATGCAACTTGTTCATGGAAATATCGTACGTCGAAAATCTTGGATGATTCGTTTACGTTGACTACAGAGCCCCGAGACAGTATTTGTGAGTGGAAATGGCTACTTTGTCATGCCTGAACCATCAAACCTAATGCTACATGGTGGTGAATACTTTGAATTTCCATTGCAAAATACCTTTCTTTCTTCACCAGAAATGGCTCGTGCTTATTTACGTGGAGAAACACCACGTCCAACTCAAGCTTCCGATATGTGGCAACTTGGATGTACCCTGTAGACTCAAATAATTATCAAGTTCTTATAACTACACTAGATTTCAAGTTGCAATCGGATGTTCGTTTGTCGAGAAAATAGCTCCTTTTGCAGCGATGTGTACCAAGGAACAAGTATATCATGCAATTTCGACAGTGAATTCTACGATTGTACAACACATTATCACCGAGGCACCACCAGAAATTCAGAGGATTTTAAAGCATCTTTTGGATGTCAGTCCAACCCATCGGTGGACATCAAGTGCGTTGGTGGTACGTAAATCCAACTATTTATGCTGCTTATGCATAATAGGATGCAATCATGAACCCAAAAAGACCCGTGCCTCCTTTTCTTACTGTGGTTGACTTGTCAAGAGAAAATAGCTAATGATCAACGTAGATCTCGGAAAACGTGGATGATAATGCGTCAACTACTTTAATTGCTTCTCTTCGTGAAGAAGTAGTAGCATTAAGAACACTTTTGCAAGAAACTAAAACCCAGCTGCGCCGTACTGAATTGGTTGACTCATCATATATCATTAACTAAATTCGAAATAGGAACGGGATAATGTGCTGCTACAATTATCAGAACTCGTTGATCGATTGAATGCAATTCTACTTGAGAAGGAAGAGTCCAAGCATCAAGTTGCTGTTATGGAGAAAAAAAGGATATCGTTAACTGAGCAACTTGATACAATGGTGCACATGTTGATTTCAGTCATGCCATTAGCCCAAAAAGTAAATAACTATGCTTTTCAATGCTTAATTGATTGTAGGTCTATGGAACCATGGGAGAAGATTTATTAGCAAGATTGATGTCTCATGCTGCATTGGGAACACCACCAAACTCTCAATTGTATGCTATTCCTGATGTCGTCAAGACTCCAATTCATCGAATGCTACGAGAAAGAATTCGCAATACAATGCTATCACGAGGATGCGTAGCTCAATGGGCCAACAATATCCCACCAATTATCTTAGAAAAAGACGATCCGTAATATTGTGATATTACTTGTCCAGTTTGACTATTTGTAAGGAAGTAAAATCGATCGTGTAGATTCGTATGCGATAAAGAAAATACAGCACCACGGAGCTTCACGCATCCAGTATGGTCCAAAACCTTTGTAGAAAGCTCTCCAGCCATGGGTTTTAACAATATGACGAGCACAATCCAAGACACCATTGTAGATAGGTTTGTCTCCAGGTTGGGCCATGAGTTTAGTTTTAATCACATCAAGTCTTGCAAATTGATTAGATAGAGTTGAATACTTTTACTTACGGGGATGAAGCCACAGCACCAGCAAAACCAGCTAGAAAACTTGCAGCTACAGTTGCTCCAAATCCTGTGTCAACCAACCCAGAATCAATAAGGTAAGATTTACTACAATTTATTATACATATAAATGAAAATATAAGTGTAAATACCATTGATCATACGTGCCAAATTCGACACCATTGACGACAAAACATCTTTTGACATTTGGAGCAACTCCCTATGATATGAACAAATTAGACTGATATCTAACACTCTGTACTCGAAAGTAGCCACGGACACCTTCTGTTGCATAGAGCTGGCGACAAATGTCCTTGATTGAGGAGGATTTACGGTGAGAAGCACGTTCAGCCTATTGACATGAGCAATCATTGAATCTGTCAAAAATTGACCTGTAATCGCACTTTAATCACATCCAGTCTACAACTCACAATCAGTGTTCCAACTCAATTTAAAATATCTCACGGATTAGCAATGCTAATGCCAATTGCTCCAGCAATTCCACCAGCCATCACTTTATGTAAGTAGCTACCATGGTCCATTGGGTGATGCCAATCTCTCAATGGTGCATACATCAAAGTTGTGATGCTGTAAAAAGTTACTTGTCTTGCTACAGCAACACTACCACCTCTCCAAAAGACACAAATTCCATGTTGTTCTACTCCAATCTTTAAAGTCTCTATCAAACCTACTAAACATAAATATCTTCAACTTGATCATGATTGCATACCCAATTTCTTTCCTTCATTCAAAATTAAACCATGTGTTTGCATACGTACTTTGGAATAATCCATCGGTAATGTACTTAATTCTGCTATAGTAGATCCTATAGCTCCAGATATAAAGCGAACAACTTTAGGATCATCTCGCTGCATATAAAAAAACTTATTAAATGTTCAAGTACAGTGTAATATTTGAATATATTATCATGAAACGACTGTTCAGGAACCAATCAGATGCGAGGTGTGCCTCTTGGACTGTGCGCGTCAGCAGTAAACTTGGACTTGACTCTTTTTGGTCCATTTAATGCAGACATGGTTTTTACACGAAAGAAAGCATAAAAAGTAAAGAGAAAATAGATTGATTCATACGTAAAAGAAATGGATTAATAAGTAGAATCTTATAATTGTGTAGGATGGACGAAGAAGCACATGAAATCCAGCATCAAGTAGTCTTGTGCATCTGTTTAAAGTTTCATTTTAAAACTTGCACACAATGGCGGACCCTGCGTATGGATTTTTTCCTTCGGGTCAAGAGGTATCTTCGGGATTGAAGTGGTTAAAAGATCATCCGATTGCAGCTACAGCCGCCGCAGCAGCAGCCACTGCTGTGAGTATAGTCACGTATTTACGGTCCTCTGAATCCAAGGAAGACAAATTACAACATGTTGTGAGTTGGTGTGATTCCAATGTCAATGAAGCCGAGAAAGACGAGACAACTTTAGTGAATGACATGCAATCAATGCAAATACAAGACGAGAATACGGAAGCTGATGCAACCCAGCCAACCGATGCTGAACAAAAGGTTGCTCTTCATAACGCTTCGCCTCAATGGGGATGGTATGTAGCTATTACACCGCCACGAGATCCCTTAGCAGCTCACAACCTCTCTCGGTCGATGAACGATGCTCAAATACGATCGAGACCTCCGAAAAATCCTCCTCCACCGCCCTCAATCGGCAATATGCGTCGTACCGTGTCGGTCAAGATGCTTTAACTATTAATTATTTTAAATAAGAAACCCATTTTGCCTCGATGTGTTATTCTCTTCAAGAGATTTCCTGCTTAATGCTTCATCCTGTAGTCTATGCCGCACCTCTTCTAATTTGTTCCGTCCCACTTGAAGTTGAAGTTGAAATTGCCGATGGGATTCCTACAGGAATGTGGAATATGATAAATATAAACACTACCTCGAATGTTCGATGAACATTGCTTTCTTCTACATGATGAACACACTCATAGAGAACAGTAGCTACTGTATCATCAATAGCACGATTTTCAATATTCCATGCCATTGTCACCAACGTATTTTGCAACGTTGTTTGAGTATTTTTTAATCGTTCAATGGACTGATACCATCGTTGATCCATCCCACATTGTTCTTGCATCGCTTGTGTCCATGAAGTCTTTAGATTTCGCTGAATTTGATCCATTTCTTTCGTTTGATCCGAGACTAATACAGCCAGCTGGTTATCCATGATGGTGTTTTGAGCTGTAGCGACGACTTCATTGACAATCCGATCAAGGCAATCGTGCACGGATGCATCGATTGTCACGTTGTGCAATTGAGCTACTTGGGAGGACATTGAGCGTTCAATTTCTTTTAGTTTAAGTTCATTTTCACTTAGTTGTGAGACAGCGATTGAGGTATGATTGTTTAAATTGGATTGTAAAATGAGATACCGAGTATGAAGCTCTTCTATCGCTTTACTTTGAGCTGCATGGTGTTCATCTAAAAGAGCTGTAGTTTTTGAATCTAAAGTAGTCCATGTTTGATTCAAAAGATCAAATCGCTCGTCTGTTGATATTCGCAGCTGCTTGACGGTGTCGACAACTTCCAAGCACGCCACAAGCCTAATACGAACGATTAATTGTGTATGGGATGTGCATTAAACCTCTGAGCGTGTTCTTTCGCAGTGGCTTGCATCGCATTCGCAATTGCTCCATGGAGATCTTGCGACATCATTTGAGCTACTGCTTTGTGTTCTTCAGTTTGTTTTGCTACGATTGACTGCAGCTCAAGTTGACGAGCTACACAAGAATTGGCTCGCAAAATAGCTTGTCCCACTGCTTCATCGACATCTTTTTTAATTGTATCAATGCTGTGTGTTGTGCTTTTAGCTAGCATGTCCAAACGCTTACGTAGCTTTTCATCACCTTTTTGACGAGCTTTGATTTCAAGAGGTACAACCTCTTCCAAATCTTTAAGTTGAGTTTGAATTGCTGTAGTCACTTCTTTTGTAGCTTCACGTAAATCAGTGATCTGTAAACGAAGCTCATCATCCAATTGTACATATGCGGCATTTCGTTGTCGAACTTCGTGACCAAGTTCATCGATCACAGCTCGAAATTTTCCATCACTTTCATTGACAATTGTCTAGATCACTATAAGAAATGAAATAGAAAATGATGTAAACCTGCACGTGTTGTGTCATAGATTTGGTTTCTTGGAGTAGCAATTGCTCTAAAGCTGCAATGTGTTCAGATAATCGCTTAGTGTCTTGGATCATTTGATTAGTTCTCTTAGACTCACTGAGAGATTGAAGATCACGTTGCTCTTCCATCAAACGCAACACATCGTTTTTATCCATGCTAACTCGCGTTGAAAGACGATCTAGTTGTCCTGATAAACGAGCCTCAAGCTCTGACAATGAACTAACATCTACTCTTGTATTGCTCGACTTGTTGGTGCATTCACTCTAATGCATCATGAGCATTAGTGCGCAATTTATCAAGGATGGATTGCCTTCCAGCGTTCATTGCGTTCAGACTCCAACTCTGTTCTGAGTTGTGTGATTGTGCTTCGTAGTGAATAAACTAGTGAATTCACTTCTTCGATAGCATGATCATGTTCTTTAAGTTTGCTCTAAAGTAACATATAATGGAGCAATTTTACTGTAAATGAGCTTACTTCTGTAGCTATAGAAGTAGTTGGTTGATTAAAGTCTACAAACCGCTTTTCTACGCTGTGAAATCGCTGTTCCAGAGTACTATAATGATGCTTTGACTCGGATTGTAAATCTTCTACCACTTTAGCTAGTCTAACCATCTTCCAGTAATTAGATTAGAAACTTTTCATACGTCTACCTCTCCAAAGACTATAGCAGCTTTTTGCTTTTCTTTTTCCATGTGAAATGTATCTGTCTGCACTTTCGTTGTAAAGGTCATTTGCAGTTGATGACATTCTTGAGCAACTAAAATCACCCTTAATAAACATAAATCCATATTCTCTACTTGATTGTAGCTACCATCACATAATAAGAACTTCGAATATGCGTGCTAAATTACCTTATTATCTTCATCTGTAAGATGCTGTGCTAGAGTTTTTAAATCTGCTCGTAAGCGCTCATTATCACGTTCCAAACATGATATGCGATCTAAATAATCTTCTCCGGCCGCTCGTGCTTGATTATGTGCAACTACGTACACTTAATCATTATCTATCAAGGTGTGCATGAAATCACTTGGTGTTCGAGGTTTTTCCAAAGGACGGCCTCGGTGAATTGATGGCAGCATTTCGTTTCGGCTGAAAACGCTATCAATTACAATTTTCACACAAAACTCGACTACAAAATGTACAAATATACGAATTGCTTTTGATTAATTCTCTACAATCTACTTACATTGAGCTCATCACAACCGCGAATACCAGACTTACGATGAATGTCAGTCGTAAATGGGTTTGTAGTCTATAAGCATCCTCAAAATGGAATGGCAACAGTATTTGATATGTAGTATAAGCTCTATCTGCCGGAGTAGATATTTTAATTGGGACAGAGTTTTAACTTTTAAAAGACTTTTGATGTTATTCCAATGAGCCACAGCCTACTCCGAATTTCAAGGTCAGTACAATTGTAATTTTCATTAAAATGAACTTCCCAGTCAGTTCATTTCAATGAAAATGGTCCTTGATTTACGATTATTGAGGTAGTTTTCTAAACATCCTTGCACAAGCATTGGCAATGATTTGACGAAATTTCAAGGCACTTTGGGGATCAATTCCTCAGCCAGAAATTGATGTGAAATTGATCCTCAAAGTGCTTTGAAATCCACGGGAATATACTATCTTGGAGATACGAATGTACAAACCAAATTTACAAACTCTTTATGTTGTAAATTCGGCTTCGTATCCCAAAGAAACCTAGTGCTTTCGTTCACAGTTTGATTAGTTGCCACTTTTTCATCTTGCCAACTAGTAGAATAGTTTAATCACAAGTAGCAATTGTAGCTTGACTTTTGACTTCAACTTTTTTCATAAAATCGTTTGATGGAACATTTGCGTTATTGGTATCACTTTTAATGACAGCTTGAACTTCGCCTTGCACTTGTACTTTTTTTGATCGTGAAGGTAATTTTGGTTCATTTTTGTACCCGGATACGTGGGTTGGCTGTAGCAGCATTAGGTTCAATTCCAGGTTCAACAGGTTGGTTTTCCACAGCAATATCTGCACTACCCTCTTCATTTTTCTCTTTTCTCATCACAGTAATTGGTAGAGAATTGATATCTTCTGAATTAGAGACATCAACTTAACGTAATGACAAAAATGTGTTTTGAGGCCCCACCAACTTATTTGATTGTGATGCCATGGGAGAAAGCTTATACCTGCTAAGTGTGAATCTATATGTTTTCTTTAAGTTTGCTTGATAACTAATTTCAACATTGATATCCCTACATGATATTTAGTTAATTGTCAATTATCACATAAAAAAGATATGAAGATATTCATGTTGAACGAGTTATTCATGATCATAGAGTCGATGCTATTCTTGATTGTTTAAATGCTCGTTCAAAACATCAGCTATTTCCTTTGCTGTTGGGCGGCTTTATGGCAGTGGGCACATACACAAGTAAGCTAACTTTCGGAACCACGGTGGACAGGTTGGAGTTAATTCTGGTGAAAGTCTTCTTGCTGCAACTTTTTTTACAATTACTTGGGTGTTAATCCTGTTTCATCGAAGGGCTGTTTTAGAGTATCAAGCTCAACCAAAAGCAGCCCAAGCGAATAAATGTTAGCTTTAAACAAATCTCTCGCATTACGGTTTATCAACTCAGGGGCTCTCCACAGAACAGTTCCAACTTCACAGTTTACATCGTAGTCAAAGGTTTAGTCAACAACAGTAGCTAAACGCATGCTACCAATTTTAATATTCCCAGCTCCATCAACGAGCACATTCATATGAGTTAAATGATGGTGAGCTATGCTTTGATCATGCAAATATACTCAACTTTGTGCTGTTTAATGGCAGTAGAATGCGAAAATTGTCCACTACAATGGTGGTAATTCTTCTCACTTGATTCGGTGCTCGAGGTACTCGGCTACTGAAAATGCTGTACGGCGATCTTTGATATTATCGATCATGCATTGTTCTGCCAGCTCAAGAAGCCATTGTGGTACTATTTAACTTAGCTATTTGATGATATTGTTGTCATTGTACCTATGTCTTTGTAACCATAGAATTTACTCTTCGAGTCTGAGTTTTCACACATTTCTAGTAGGAGTTCTCCAAAAGAATATATATTTTGAGCGTAAAGCTCCAATGCACTATAATTCAGGACGAATTTTGTCCTGGAAACCACGTTATTATCTTTCTGAGATTAATTGCTTACAGTGTTATACTTGATAACCCGCACAATTTTGCTTTTTGCATTTCATTAAACAGCACTTTTTTTGAGTTAAGGTTGCGATGGACAATACCTTGTTGATGCAAATATGAAAGAGCCTTAGCTACTGTTGTAGCAGTTTTCAATCGTATCATCGGCCAATCTTTTCGATTCCTGTGAAAATTCTTCACATTGCATATACTCAAAAACTAACTTTGGTGATTGTTCATGTAGTTCACATGAACAATTCTTACCAGTAAAACCTTACATTGACCAGGTAGATATCTTATTAGCAATATCTTGCTTAGAGTTTGTATCGTAGTGGTAGCCAACGACAACTTTAGCACCATCCAGCATTTCCGTGTGTGCAGCCCAAGTTCCATCAGAGATCTTCGTCATAAATGTTTTTAATTTGTTGGTATCAAGAGATGGTAAAGACTCTGTTAAGGATTTTGGTTCACTTAATCGAGCTTGGGTATTAAGGGTTGCTTTACTTAGGTGATATTGATCAGAGAAGTTTTGGGTGATATCCATGACTTGCCTTGTAAAGGATGTTTACAGATAAATGAGAATTCAATTGTGAATCACTGCAATTATACAAATATGCCTTTCGCAAAAAAAGGTACAAAAGTTTTTATTAAAAGACACCGTACTCAAAACTAATAGACTGTGGTGAGCGATAGGAGCTACGTGAATAGCACGATGAACTGTGGTAAAACTAAAACCTAAGAGCTGTGAAATTGATGAATTGGCACAATCAATCATGTTGTACTTACTACTCAGTATTTCAGTATGAGATATACTAATTGAATAATACAGTTAATACAATTTCGTGTTTGTGTCGAAAGAGCATTTTATCAACCAAACTATCAAGTTCAGCATCAAGTATCAAACAAGTTGGCAAACAATTTTATCAAACATTGAGCACATTCTTTACTAAATAAAATGGGAATGTTTCCACCAAAGTGGCAAAATGCAACCCACATCTTTGTATTTGGACCTTACTTAAGATAATTGGCAACACTCGTTTATGATGGTAATTTACAATAGCATTTCATGATTAAAAAATTGTCAGAGCAGGAAGAGCTATATTGTCTGGACCATTTTTGTTACTTATTTTTTAATCCTTATCATCACAGTAGATTATTTTAACGATCGAGCGTGAAATATTTAGGTACTCCAAGAACATGGCAATACTCCTATAAACTCAATTGTTGATATTGCTTCTAAAGAATTTGATAGCTTGATTATTTTTTCAAGCAAATCGTGCACTGGCAATTATATCAAGTTCTCACAACACAATAATAAACCCACTAAATGCTTGTGACACAACTGTAAACCCACTAATTGGCTTTATGTTTCCATTCACTTCTGCTCCCTAGTCTACAAGTCACTGGGCAGCCACTTGGTTCTTTATCGTGGTAATGGTGGCGGGGGAGGCCCTCCGTACGGGTTATGGCGGTTGTCCTTGTCAGACATGTAGGGTGGTGGGTGGTACGGAGCTCCATGGTATGGAGGGGGAACATGATATCCATTTCCTCCATAAACTGGTGGGGGATAAACTGGTGGTGGCATCATTATGGGCACAGGCATGCCGTATTGATTCACATACCCACCTTGCATGTCACCATCTTCCATGTCATAATACTCATCATTATATCCTTGATAGTGCATGGCTGGGGGATGCACGGATGCAGGAGTATACGCTTTGCTTGGTGTAAATTCTGCAGCTGCAGCACTCAATTTGAATTCCTTGGCTAGTGGATTCAATCCTTTCTTGGCTGCAGGTTTTGGTGCTTCAGTCTTTTTCTACATCAAATATCAATACACTTGACACCTCATTGGTACGTACAGGTGAGGCAGGCTTAGGTGATGCTGGCTTTGGTGAAGCTGATTTCGTTGAGGTTGGCTTGGGGGACTCAACCTTGGGTTTTGGTGATTCTGTTTTCTTTGGGGATTCTGCTTTCTTGGGGGATGGAGGTGTAGCTTTTTTAGGTGAAGGAGCCTTGGGAGATTTCGCAGGCTCTACAACAGGTGCAGCCACCGGCTTCGGTGCTGGGGCCACAGGGGAAACAGGTTTGGGAGTAGAGTCTTGCTTGGATCGAAGTGCAGGTGGAACGTATGCATTGGGATTACGTTGCCATGCAACAGCTACAATGATAATGAAAAAATAACTAGGAAAAGATTTGCTTACGTTTTTCATTCGATCGAGGGCCTTGTCGAACTACAGAACTATAACGAGTTTCTTCGTCAATTTCATCCCGCTCAGCAGACAAATTACGTTCTTCCATGAGATGGAAATTAGACGAAGTTTGGGATTCAATTTCTCGAGCCATTTGTTCAGCAGCTCGGATCTGTTCAGGTGTAATTTTGGATTTTTCAAGCTTTGTCGTGTACAGATTTTCATCAAAGGTTGACGTTACACCAAAGAGCTTTTCATTCACTTCAAATTGATTCCAATTGCCCTAATGCTCATTTCAGCTACATTAATTTACGCATTTTTTTACCTTGTTATTGCCACGTTCAAGCTCGCCAGTATCCAACGATGGATCAAGCCATGAAGACGCAGTTTGGAGTTCTCGTCCAAAGAGATGAGCTTTTAAATTGTTGGAAATATCTGTATCAGTTTGAAATGTGCCCGAGTTATATGGCAATCGTTGTGTTGCTCCCGTTTCTTGGTGATAATCCGAGAGACCTTCCGAAGAGATATGTGCAAGCAAAAAGTGTTGAATGACAAAAGTGCTTCCATTGTTAAATGGTTTCGTTGGGTCTTCTGTCAATCGCTGAGTGTTTTTCACAACCACGGTAAAGTCATCTGGGTCAATGCAATGCAAGACACCAGTGTACTTGGACTTGTCCCGCAAAGTAACTTGTACTGTTCTGCCCTAAAGCACTTGCATTAGCATCCATTTCTTACATTTTCACGCAGCATACGACGTAGAAGCGGAAAATGTACAAAGCTCGATGTCGGAGAACACGTTCTTGCTGATCGTCTTGCTCTGCGGGCGCGGGTGCCGATGATTCCTTAAAACCCGGTGGCAAACTAGACTTGGAGCCCATAGACGCAGAGCTACACACGCATTAACACTTAGATATTCACGTTCATCTACCTTAACTTCTTCCCCTTCATCGACTTGCGGCCGATGTGAATGGAACTGCAGTGTGCATATCTTATCCGGATCTTCAAATTATAATATTTCTTGCAATTCACATACAAATATATATAATTAAAAAAACACATTTTGGATTAATCTGCATTCTTATTGGCTAAAATTGTATTGCAACAGTGATATGATTGGTGTTTTAATTTTTTTTAAAACACAGGATTTAAAACAAATAGTTAACTTTAACTGGAATAAAGTAAGAAAAGGTTAAAATTAAAAAGAATAAATTAAGAAATAGAAATATCTTTATGTTCATTGGCTAAAATTAAATGTATACAGTGATTTGATTGGTGTTTAGAAAGATTAATAAATGTCCTGACTGTTTTAAAAGAAATATTTAATGTTGATTTGGATAAAGTATGGATAGGGTCCAGAGTATAAAAAGATGATATTTTATTGGCAGGTAACAATGATGGAGAACCAATCAAACTTAATAAAGTTGGCGCCATGAGTACGATGGACAGCATGGCCAAGCGCTTGCAGGAAGCAACGCTTCATCAAAGGAAACGTGATGAGATTGATGCATTAAAAGCTCTACGTATTGAGCGTTCGAAAGGTCCAGCGTCTTCTTTTAGTGGAAAGCAGAAAAAACAACAAATGCGAGATAAAAAAGCTCGGGTTAAAGCTCGAAAAGAGGAACAAAATGCTTTAGATGCACATTTTGTTGATGGAAATGATGAAGAAGTGAACTTAGATAATCTTCAAGGAATTCGCACTGCAAATTTAAAGCTAACGGTGGCATTGGGACGTCAATCCAAAGATTTACTTGAAAAACAACTTTCATCGTTTTTTGTCAAGGAAACTAAAGAGCAAATTCAGTTGCGTATCATGGAAGGTCAATACCCACTTGATATGTCCAAGCGTAATAAACCATTGCTTTGGAATGAACTTAATCTTGACCCTCTATTGAATTTCCCAATTCGACCAGAATGGTCCTACAAACAATCGAAAGAACGAGGTATAGATCACATATACTAAATTCTCTTATGCTTACACGCTTTACTAGTACAAGACAATGAAAGCATTTATTTTGACAATTGGCTTGCCAATATTCACAACAAATATGAACCTGAAGAACTTAATCATTTTGAACACAATCTTGAAGTGTGGCGTGAGCTTTGGCGAGTTCTTGAACGATCTACTCATGTACTTGATATATCTCTTGTATGTGTTTACTATATTCTTTCTAGGTTGTTATTGTTGCTGATATTCGCAATCCTCTTTTACATATTCCACCATCAGTCTATGATTACATCACGGAAACATTGCAACGTCCGTTGATGATTGTCCTTAACAAGATTGACTTAATCCCATGGGAACTTACGATATCTTGGCGTGATTTCCTTTCTACACGCTTTCCCAAGGCCCAACTTCTTTTCTTTTCATCACGATCACAATCGATTCATGATCAAGTTGATCTTGCTGGTCGAAGAAAAGTTCTTAGTGAAAAGCTTAAAGTGGGAGATGTATCTGCTGTACAAGGTGCAATTGGCATCCTCGTTGGTTGTGGCATTCCTGCTGAACGTGCTCGCGAAATTATTTACTCGGTTTTGGAAGGAGACGATGAAGAAGATGATAATGCTGGTACCCATGCAACAAATACCCCAGCACGTCGCAATCGTCGTAAAATCAAAGCTGAAAAGGCTAAAAAAGCATCCATTGCTACCTCTCTAAATGAAGATGTTTGTGACTACTGTGGTCAAGAAGAACCTGTTGCTCTCTGTGCAGAGTGCTCTGATCTATTTCGTGATGTAAAACTTTGTGCTGGATGCAACAAAGATGTACACAAACACGTGAAACACAAAATTGTCATGCTGGATGTAAAGGCGAAAGAAGAAGAAAATGCTGAACCAGCTAAACCAGTGACAACAATTGGGCTTATTGGGCATCCAAACGTTGGTAAATCCAGTGTTCTCAATGCACTTGCTGGCAAAAAACTTGTCAGTGTTTCCCACACTCCAGGACACACCAAACGTCTTCAAACAATTTTTGTTGCTCCTGAAGTTTGCATTGCTGATTGTCCAGGTTTAGTCTTCCCATTTGTTGGTATTCCAAAGCACATGCAAGAACTTTGTGGTCTCTTTCCTTATGCACAGGTATAAGCAATTTTGATATCCTTGGATTGCTGATTTGTAAAATAGATTCGTGAACCTTATTCAGCAGTTCGATACCTTGCTGAACAATGTGCATTGGAAGACATTCTTCAACTAACACCCCGAGTCCAGCGCTTCGATGGTTTTGATGAACCTTTGGTACAAGAATATTTGATACAATCTTTAATTAAATGAATCATTGTAGGAATGGTCTCCATGGACGATTTGTGAAGCATATGCGGAGAAAAAGGGATACAAAACAGACCGTCGAGGTAGACCAGATCATCATCGTGCTG
>JNBS01000001.1:0-12050 GCA_002081575.1 Thraustotheca clavata | reverse complement strand
ACACCAAAAGAAGAGTTAGAACCACTACCTACTACTTACATTCACTTTACACCAACTCCAGTAACTATCATACCAATACCCAAGAATACCCCAGCTCCAACAGTAATTAACTTTACACCAACTCCAGTTACAATCATACCAATACCTAAAGATACATCTACCCCACCACCAAATCCGCCCACATCAAGTCCACCAAGTCCAACGCTGGTACCAAAGCCTGTTGCTACTACAGCTCCAGTTACTGTTGTACCAAAGCCGTCAAATTCTTTGACTCCCTCTAGTGTTCCAACAGGAACTGAAGTCGTTTCAACATCAGTTCCAGTATCAGATTCACCACTGTCTACAGTTACAACAACAAAACCAAGCAGTACAATTCCCCCAGTTGCTACCGTTACTATCAAGTCTTCAATTCCATCAACATTAACACCTGTGATAAACTCCACTGTTCTTGTGAATGGTACTTATGTCAATATTGCAGTGCCATTTCCAAATGCAACAACAGAAGAGATTGTAATCGATCCCGATTTGGTTAATTCTACAGTTTCCATTGATGATATCATTACTCCAGTACCAACATCAACCAAAATCAAGTCAACGCCAACCACAACCACAGTCACCTCTGGTTCAGCAACATTCAAAGTCAATCTACTTCTTGCAATGTTACTTATTATTATGTTGTAATGACTATTTACAAAGGCTAGCATAAACAATGATAATGTATTTTGCTATAAACCTTAAAAAATTAAGATGTTAAGTTGTCGAAAACAAGAATATGCTAGCTTCAGTAAAACAATATACATTGAAAAGTAAGCTTGCAAACTGACTTCGTAAAGCATTTCAAATAGAATGAAGTTTATATTTGCAATTGGAATGGAGGAATTGATCGATGACAATTGATAACCAATACCATGTGTCAAATTGACATGCAAAACCCATTTCAGCCCAACAACTTTGCTTTGGTCAAAGGCATGGAATTTGCTACGATAAAGGATGCAACTGATTACATTCAAGGCTATGCACTATCAATTGGTAAAGGCGTTCGTAAGCAGGCAAATTCTAGTGGCAAAAAGTCTACGTTTGATTTGTACATCTGAAAATAGTCCATTTTTAATTCAAGTTTGTAAGCGCCAAAAGAAAAACAACAAGAATATATACATTACAAATTTAAATCTTAATCATTTGAATTGTTTGAGTATATCAAATCCAACTAGAAATCAAATAAAGTTATTACCTGGTTTTTTTGCTACTGCTACAGCAAAACACACGCCCAGTCAAAGATTTAATCCGTCAAACAAAAATGCTACATGGTATTTCGTTGGATTTAAAGAAAAGTACAGTTTGCAGAGCTCGTGAGGACCCATGAATGGAGGAGATACAAAATCCTATCAAGATTTTTCCAATGATAAGAAGCTTTGTTATATACCTTTTGCAGTCTTAATTTCTTTTATAATCCCATTTTGAGCGATTAAAGAATCTCAAAGCTGCAAACAAACCTAAAATTTGTAGAATGTCCAAGTCGTCGAAGATAATTTCATAATAAAATCAATGTTATGTTCAGGTACAATTTGAAAATTGATTTGACATCGTAAATTTAGACGATAGCAAAAGTTGTATTGTAAAATCCAATACCGGTAAAATAAACTCCTAAAATTGTTGAAATTACAGCAAAAAAACTTTTTATATTTATTTACTATTCGATTAGCATTGTGTTTTCTCAGCTAACTATAATTTATCTCTTGTAAATAATGTAAGCGAAAGTCAAAAAGTAAATGCCTGTAGAATTTGCGATGAGAAAAGAATCGCTGTCCTACACAACCAATATGACAAAGAAACTAGGTACCAGATTTTGAGATTCATAAAAGTTGATATGGACAATTCTCAACTTGATGTTCAAGATCCTAACTTTGATTTCCCATAAAATCTAAAATGAATCGCCAGCGTGTTTAATGAATTCTTCACACGATGGATATCATAACAATGTCAATAATTCACCATAATCTTTGAAAATAATAAGCTCATACACAGAGAGAAATAGAAGATAGACTGACGTTTAAAACATGAAACATTAACAAGGTAAGCTTGCAATTTCCGTCCAGGAAGAACCTCCTGGACGATCGGCACTGGTTGATGCATGTGAATAATCTCTTCGAGCGCTTTAGCTGGCGTTGGGGGTAACACAGGCAGCACAGCATGGCTTGCTGGCATGTTCCACACCACATAACGATGCAATGCAGGCGTCTTAAACATGAACGACGCAGTGAGCAAGATGGACCACGGAAATCCAAAATCATATGGAAATTTGGGGGTAATTGCGGAAACGCCAAAGTCACATTTCGGCACTAATTTCAGCAATTTACGGAAGCCAATTTACACAATTTCCTCATTGCAGATATCAAAATACATGATTCCCGCTTTGTCTGTAAATACCTTCCGATGCAAAATAGACTCTTTTAAACAAAGAAATCTACACTGTGGTTCAAAATTGGTGGAATCAAGGATTTTGTAGTGTGGTCATCTGAAACATGGATCATCGATAGCAACAAAGATGTTTTAAGACTTAGTATTAAACTTGAAAGACTTGACTAAACTTTCTAATGTTATAGAACTGGTAAAGATTGCAAGCACATACCATAGGTCTGTCGGCAATGGGAGCTCAAAAATATTATCAAAATTGAATCAACCTCTTTGCTATCAGCTAAAATCCTCAATGTTAGATGGCCGCAGCTTATAATGGCCTTATTTGACTCATTTGGAGACTGTCTACACTTGTTGTCTTGGACATTAGCGAAAAATGCGATGAGGACTCATTTTGCATTTTTGTTTCAATTTCGTTCACATTTCCTCTATAGGACTACATGTATGCATAAAAGAGACTTTTAGGTAGTGCCGTGCGCGAATGGAATTGCCAAAAACTTTTTTTAAATATCGATTGGTTGAAAATGCATCAGTGCGAAAAACCATTTTGCCCATTACCGCAAGTATCAGTACGGAAATCGCAACCCTGCAACACTGTAACAAGGTCAACGTAGAGTTATTTGACCTTTTTCTTTAAGTTATGGTTTTTTATATGTAAGTACTTATCCAAGTAAATTCAATGCAGAGTGACATTTTGACACCGAAAGGTGTTTAAAAATAATTGGAGTCTATAAAATGATGCCCAATTTTCTCACAAATAATCACTTCGTTTACTATTGATTCAATTATACGTATATCATTAACTAAATCGAAAATTTGATTTTGTGAGCGACGATCACTTATCCAAAGAAAATTGTAGATTCTTCTCTATCAAAAAAATTGTTGAACATTTGATGTAAAAATGTTTCTTGTGTATCATTGCTTAAATTCTTACGATTTCAGGGAAAAATATTAATACATTGGAGTGCAACAATATTTACAAGAGTGATAAATGAGCTAAAAGTAAGTACCGGTATAGTCACAGTCACAAAGAAATGATATTTATGCTATGTGTTTGCTTGGATTAATTTCTCCTATGTACGTAATTTGATCCTGTGACAGTCAGCAAATAAATATAACATCTAAAGTAAACAAGACTTGCCAGAAGTGGAGTTTCCACATGTGAAGAATAAAAGTTGGGTGGGCAGCTGAATCATATAAATCAAAAGATACTTGTGCTTCAAATTGCTCCTATCTCCTAAAAAACAGATTCATTGATCGGTAAATTTACGCAAATCACTTTTCAATTTCAAGTTTCCCAACAATGCGCCAAGTCAGTTTACTCCTTGCTATTTTATTCACGTTGGTTCTTCAATGTTACTCAGCTACCCAAGCTTCATGTGGCACTCAAGCAACTTGTTTATCGAGATCTGGTGATTTTGGTGGATGTTTTGATCCATCACGTCAAAGTTGCTGCAGTGGAATTGTGTACTTGAGAGAAGATAGTGGTTTAAACTATATATGCTGTCGAGACATAAATGGCTTTGATGCTGTTTTTGCCTACCCAAAGTCTGCAGTGTTGGAATGCCCCAATATACCGAATAACAATAAGTTAACCCCTACACCAACAACCAGTACACCATCATCAAATTCATCGCCATCAATTGCTCCAACTGCTACATCATCTAATCAGCAAATTGCTGCTACGCCTGCACCAACCAGCGATCCAACTTCACCGAGTACTCAAGCTCCAAATCCACAAAATGGTGCTACTACTGCTCCTAATAGCAATCCAACTTTAAATACTCAAACTCCAGTATCGACATCGCAACACGGAAATGCTACTCCTACTACTTCAACTAGTACACCAACAGCAACATCAACTCTAAATTCAATTTCCAACGACTCAAATAATACCAAGACCATTGCACCTTCAGCAACTACTGGTGTGGCTCCATTGCCCAGCACAATTGACCCATCGGCAAATGCTACTTCTAACTCGACTACCACGGACACTGTAACTTTAACTTCAGTACCTATTTCCACTAATTCTGACGGCACAACCAACAATTTGTCGAATGGCACAAATGGAAGAGTAAACTCGACAACTTTGGCTCCTGGGGCAACAAAGGCCACCTCGAGTGGAAGCACAAATTTTGCTCCTTTGGTGTTGTCAGTGGCAGTCTTGGTGTTAGCATAATTGTTTTACCAAACAGTGACAATGGCAATAATAATTTTGCATATTAGAATAAACTGATTCGAATCCTAAGAAATAAAATTTACGAATTTTGACATTTTACGGCTTCTTTCTTAGCTTATTTACAAGACTTCTACATGGAACACTTACTCTAGTATTTGTTGACATATTTTGATTTTAACTAGTTAATTGTTATTGACGTATCTTTGAGTATCTTAATATTGTACTCCATTGCAGTAACATCAGCAAATTGTGCATCAATCAAGTGAATATTTCTATCACCATCTTGAACAACCATATACATTGAGCCTTCTTCTTTATTCAGTGTTTGGTTTTTTGCCTTTTTAGCTCGAAGTTCTTTTTCTGGTAAACCAAAACATGTCAAGTGACACATAAAATACCATTGTAAAGTACTAAGTCTTCTAGCTTTACATTCGATTACACTGGTGTTTTCGTTTTTACCTTCTACATCACAAAGGTAATCGCACAAAATTGAGCTACTGTTCAATATTGCTTGCCGAGGTAAGCTGTTTTGTTTTAACTCACTCCAATGCTTATGTGCCCAAAGGTGATCCAAAGCAGTCACAACAAATAAATTTATTAGTAAACCAACGATGATAGCAGGTGTCACTCGAATATAATAGCTATCAAAAATATCAATGTGAATTGGATCTAAGCTTTCCACATTATTGTCCAGCTCTTGATTAATGCTATTATTATATTCAATGAATGGCGCGACATAAAATAAAGCGATTGCGCTAAGATATAAAGATGTAACACAAGAGAGGTTCAAAAACCCCATAATACGACTTTCTCCACAATGGTCAGCAGAACTTATTATGCTCCATACAATTTTAAAGATTTTTAAACCAGCACAATTAAACCATAGCATTCGTATACTTAAAGCATATATCTGAAGTGTATAAGAGTAATTAGGTTGTAAAGAGTTATACTGATTTACATGCCTCAGATATAATAAACAGTTCTCCATATCGAAAGCCACACCAGCAGAAAAGAGAAAGACATATATATCGCTGTTATAGCAAAACATGCTAAATGATAGAGCATGGCTTGGATGTGGAAAGTATTTTGGTAGAACAGTTCGAATGATACGTTGTATAATTAATACTTGTTTAGTTGGATCCACTTCAATCCATTAAACTGTACGACGACTAGCTAAGTAGCCCCCAACTGCAAATACAATAGCTAAAAGTTTTATATAATGTGATACCGAACTGAATGTGGATCGTTCACATATCAAGCCGAGTTTATAAATTGAGTTGGGTATATTGTCCGATTTGATGACAGTAACTTTTTGATCCTTATCATCATATACCAATGTCATATTACAAGTTCCAAAACCAAGTTCAGCAATTGGATCACAGCCAGTACATAGAGCTTTGGAAAAAATTCGATAATATGATACTGTGAATTTTTGTTCAATTGATGAATGAATCAACTTAATTCCATTAGTCATTCGCAGATCTACAATATTACGTCCTGGAGCATAACCCAAATTGTTTAGCTGAGCACTTGTCATAGTACCATCGCCTAAATTTTCAGCTGCATCATTTGTAAATAAATGACTTAGAGCTGTTTCTTTGTAAAATGTTACTAAATTTTGTGTCACACCTAATTGTAGTGTTCGTGTGGTGTTTAGATTGATAAGATAAGTGGCTTTAAAAATTGAACACAAGTCCATTTCATTCGTAAGTCTATAACTTCCACCATAAAGAATATAAATTGCATTGCTTTTTGTAACAAGTGATGATATGGTAGAGTTTAGCATCCATTTTCCAACTTTTGATAATTCTTTAACACCATGATTTTGAGCAAATGAGTATTCAGTTTGGAGATTTTGCACTGTGGCTACTGGAGTAACAAAGCACATTCCATTGCCCAAATAATTGTTGACAACCCAATTGTTAGCTACAGTATCAATACCAATGAGTACAGTCACGATAAATCCAATGATTGATACAATGCTTGTTGTGATTAAAGTTTTCTTGGACGCATATCCTTTTGTAACATTCAATCCAAACATCATGAGACTTGGACCTTCAGGAACGACAGCAATGTGGACCATATCAATTTGATTAGTTTCTCTACCAATTTAAAAATACTTAAAAAAAATTATAGTAATTTCTACCTAAATCAAGCAAAATAGATGGTTACGTGTGATAAGGACAACACGATCATGTATTCATTGAAACTATTTCTTATTTCAAGTATGTGTCTTAGTTCATGCAATATGTTGATATATATTTCAATCAACATGAATTTACAGCAAGCTATTTACAATTTTGCTTTTGGCTTTGAGGCACCTCGATATTTAATTCCACGGTTCGTGACCATCATGACTTGTCCTGAATTGTCCGTATCAGAAATGAGTTGCACAACACCTCGAGCAACAAATGCTGGTGTCATAAGTTCTCCAAAATTGCCAACTAATTTTGAATCTGAAGCTTCAGCAGCACGCCCCATTGCTGTATCAGCAAACGATGGACAAATGGACACGACTCGAATCTTGGTATTTTTAACTTGTTTGCCAACAGCAGTAGAAAATGCCACTACTGCAGCCTTTGATGTTGAATACTCTGGAAGCTCAACTACTGGCCAAATTGCAGAAACACTTGAAATGTTGACCACAATTGGTTGTACAGCAGTAGCTTTGGATAAACGACGTAAAGCAACCTATAAATCATTTATAAATATAAAACAAAGTAAAATTGTACCTGGGTTCCACGCATGACTGCAACCACGTTGATTTCCATCAATTTTCGCCAATCAGCAGAGTATGCGTTGTCATAAAAAGTGTTTGGTGGCAAAGCAATTCCTGCGTTATTCACAAGAACATTTACAGAACCAAAAGCACGTTCTGCAGCATCAAAAACTTTGTCAAACGAGCCATCATCACACACATCTTGCTGAGCAGAGGCTGCACGATTGCCAAATTGTTTGTTTAATTGTTCGCAACTGGCAGCACAAGCTTGACCATTGATGTCAGTAATTAAAACACGGCCACCTTGAGCAAGAATAGCTGTAGCAAATGCGAGGCCAAGGCCTTGGGCACCTCCAGTAACAATAGCAACAACGTGGTTCATCTTCAAGTGATCCGTCAACAACTTTATCCAATGATTTTCACGTGAGAGCTGGTGAGAATTATTTTTTCACAGTGAAAATATATATTAGAATAGCATACCTGGGGTTAAATCATTAATTTTATAATGAGCTTTGGAGCCTTTTCAAGTTTAAAACCAAAGAAATAAGTGCCAACGTTGTATTTTTCATTAATTTGAAGGAATTTAGCATCGAAACCTAAACTTGTTTATATGTTGGAGTGAGATTTTCACTTGGTATTAGAAATCATCATCAGCAACAAATCGTCAAATGTTCATTGATACTACTATCTAATCATGCAATTTGTTTTTATTTCTCTCGAGTTGATTTATGAAGAAGAAAGCCTTTAAATGCAATCGCTGAAAGAATATTTGCGTTGCAACATTAAAATGTCTTTCTTTGGTATTAGAAATTGCAATGGAAAATGAATCAAGTTTTGATTAAAGATATTATGCTATCATACAGCTTAAAGCTTGGATGTTTGATATTGTACGACTTGATTAGTGACGAAAAGAGCCTTGCCTGTGTTAGTATCATCTTGTAAAAGACGTTGAAATGCCTGAGCAGCATATTCGGTTGTCATAAGTCCACCAAATCTCTCAACAAACTTTGGAGATGCTTGAACAGCAGAATGAGCCATTGGAGTGTCTACAAAAGCAGGACAAAATGCAACGACACGAATATCTTTAGTCTTCTTGGCGACAGCACTTGTAAAATATACAACACCAACTTTAGAAGCACCATATTCTGGTACTGCTGGCGTTGGAGCCAAGCCTGCAGCACTTGCTACATTCACAATAAGTGAACCCACTGGTAAACGACGAAGAGCAACCTAAATAATAATTATTTCAAGTCATTAAAGAGTAAGATTTACTTGAGTTCCTCGCATGACTGCAATTAGATTAATTTCAATCAATTTACGCCAAGAAGAGCTTTGCTTGTAGAATGCAAAGAATTCACTGTTAATACCTGCATTATTCACAAGTAAATTAACTTTGCGTGATCCAAAATGATTATTGGCAGCGTCAAAAATTACATCAAACGAATTGTCATCACAAACATCTTGAAATTGAAAACCAATACGACTGGAAGAATATTGTGCCTGGAGCTCTTGAGCAGAAGTACTTAATTGAGATAGATTGATATCAGTCATAAAAACAGAACCACCATTTTCAAGAAGCAACTTTGAAAAAGCTAACCCAAGACCTTGGGCTGCACCCGTGATAATGGCCACCGTTGCTTCCAGCTGCATGTCAAAAAATGATACGATCAGATGGTGTTGTAGTCCACAATTTCAACTTCATCATGAAAGAACATTATTTTCTTTCTATCGTAATCTGATCGTATTTTTCTACGTTGTATTGTAATACGATTGCTTAATGCTGAGAGCTTAACTCATCATTTGCACCGCCAGAGAAATTATCCACTACAGTAGAGATTACAAGGTACTCGCTCAGTTTAACTCTATGCAAAATATCGGACAAGTACACCTAGTATCCAATGAGTTATAGCAATAACTAGTGGAAATTAAAGCTTTAGATTCTTTTGAGAATAGTCAAGTTAAATTGCAAGCACAACAAAATTTTATTCTCATTTTGCAACAATTATGCAATATTTAATAGGGTCTTAGTGAATCAAAAGTATATTATGAAATCGTGATGCACATGTGGTTAGTCTGAGTTAAAAGGCCTAGTCGCCAAGGCTTCATATTATAATCCAAGTGTTGGTACATTGGGTTCAAACCTTGATACAAAAATTGCAATGGCTTGCATGGGTCAATCGTTAGAGTTTGATCTGTTTGCGTGCGAACAAGCTCACCATGACTGATACTCTTTGTCCATGCACCATTCTTGAACACAACATTGTTGGAACGAGCAAATGGGTTGGATTCAGTATTTGCAAGTGAATTCCAAGTGCCAGATAGACTGTTAGAAGTCCATGAACGGAAATAGCGTTCACCATCCGATCCAATAGCTTCAACCACCAACATGTACTGACCATTGATATGGTACACACAAGATGCTTCAAAGACAGCATGAATGTCGACTGTATCTTGCAAAGCAATGACAGGTTCGCTCATACCGTGAGGAAAGTTGGTGATGGATGTCGATGATCTATAGAGGTGACCATTGTCATCAGACGAGAAGAGGTGGCAATCCTTGGCATCACAGATAACAAACATGTCGACCCAACCACCTTTCCCGATATTTTGACGAATGATATTGGGTTCGCCTGAGTAAAAGTGTTGAGGAGCAGTCCATCCCGCTGGATTGTTGATATCTGGGTTGGTGGAGTATGCAGCATTGCCATCTTGGTAGACAAGGTACCATAACTTTTGTGGTGCAAAGTAGAACACTTCAGGAGCAGCACGATAACCAGGTCCGATGGGCGTTTGATCAAGGTAGTGAAAAGTAGCTTGTTGGGCCAGATTAATGTGCTTGAATGTCATGTAGACAAGGTTGTATCCAGAAGTTGAAGTAAATATACTTGCAAATACATGGTATGCACCGTTTGCGTGAATAATCGTGGGATCTTTGATAGCGATGACTCCTTTGCCGTCGTTTTTTGGTGAAATGATCGGACCAGTAGAGCTCCATTTGAAGCTACTTGGCAAACCAACTGGGTGAGGGCTCGTTGTATTTGGGGCAGTTGTGGGCTTAGACGTAGGCTTGGTAGTTGGCTTACTTGTTGGCTTCGTTGTAGGTTGGGAAGATGGTTGACTTGTTGGCTGAGCAGTTGGGGATGAGGTTGGACCAGCTCCATCAGCATACACAGTGATACTGGCAGAACCACTACTCTTGTACCCTTCACTTGCAACAATTTGATATACCAACTGCGTCCCAATCTTCATGCCGAGCTTAGCCCATGCATTGAAATGATTTGCAGTTGTCACAGTACCACCAGTACGCTTGTTACGACGCTATCATCAAAACATTAGATATCCATAATGATTAGTCAGAAATACATACCACGGACCAAAATTGTTGGAATGTTTTACCATCGCCATCAATGCTTGGAGCATTGTAGCGCATGGCTGTATAGATGTCGTACACACTGCCATCCGAGGTCACAGTACCCTTGAGTTGACCACCGCTACCAGGGTTGTATGTGCCGTAGTTTTCGACAATGTAGTATTCGATAAGTGGGTTGCGAGACCAGCCGTAAACAGTGAGGTAGCTGTTGCCATTGGTGTTGAAAGTACCAGTGTACTTAATAGCACGGGATTTACCAACTTCCCAGCCTTTGCCGCCAACGAAATTGCCACCGCCTCCGTTAGGGCTCGACCACGTTACGGAATAGGAGCCACCGTTAAGGTTTTTGTAGTTGGTTTGGGTAGCACCGTCAGACCACATTGAGTAATAAAATCCGTGGTCATCACCAGATGCACTTTGCCGGGCGGTGACAGCGGCCACAGCAAGGGCAAACAAAGTAAAAAGACGAGATACCATAGTACTTAGTAGTATGAAAGCAAAATTGAAAATGAATTGAGATGCATTATGCATCTTCTTACTGTCATAGGCTACCTCATAAGTATTTAACTGACGTACCAAAAGGTTACTAGGAATTCGATATCATATTGCGGTATCGAATATTTATCTTGTACGAATTTTGTTGCAAGTACCAACCAAGTAAGCATAATCAAACGTTCAAAGTAGGACATCGATACTGACACTGCCGCGCGATGAAATTCTACTCATCTAATGTAGTACGTAGGTGGGATAAATTTTTAGTAATCTTTAGTTACTAGAAATATCTAAGTTCTTTTACGTTAACCATACACCTAGCATCCACACTAGCATGGTAAACTCTCCTTTATACCGTAGCTTATTTGTTAATATCTGATTAGTGTGATATGATTAAATTGACATAACAGCAAAAATTTGCAGCAATTGTATGGCAAAATGATACCCAATATACTGCTTTAATATTGTAGCTTATTTATTAATGTCTGATTAATGTGATATGATTAAACTTGACATAACACACCAAGTTGCAGCAATTGTATCGTACAAGATACCCATTTTACTCAGAAGCGGATTAACAAATCCTTGGTATTCAAATAGTACGAAAGTTGGGTCTTTACACTGGCAAGGTGCATTCTTTGATTCTATTGCGATATTCCCCCGCTGAAATGACTTGCGTGTCGATCCTAGTGGAGAATTTCTTCGTATCTACATATCCGGTACTTGAGAACTCATACCAACGTCATAAGACAAATTACCACGTTCAAAACATATGCTTCATATTATGTTTCAGGACAGCATCAAATTTCAAAATCACACAACAATCATTTATATCGCAATAACAACATAAATTTCCTTCATTACATTTACTACAC